>JAQQPU010012740.1:2202-25501 GCA_029168905.1 Artemia sp. Kazakhstan ARC1039
TACATGGCTATTTTGTTATTTATGGCTGTATAATTTTGCAGTATATAGGCTATATATAATTGTTGCAGTACATTCAAGTTGCTAGGGCAACTTATTGTTGCATCAACCTTTTGTGGAGTTCGCTAACAAAAATATTGTGGGAGCAACAGTTTGATGTTGTTTTTTCGCCATCGACCGATTCCCGTAGTTTCCAATCCCTCAAAACAGAAAAAAATGTTGTTTTTCATTCATAATCTTTTATTTAACAAAACCCAGATGATGACATGTTTCTTACACCCGTATTCTCTCAATCCATTTGATTCTACATTTCCTGACAAACAATCAATATTGGTTTTAAAAAGCTAGTGTTTCATTACTTTGCCTGAAAACATAAGATCTAACACAATCTAAGTTGTTATTTCTGAAATTGCCGGATGAACTGGTTATTGCTACATTACTTTGCCGCAAAACAAAACACCTAACTGTTTAATATATATTTTAAGGAAGAAATAATATGATACCATGTCTATCACTGACTGATTGACGCATAAACACCTTATTAATAATTGCTGAACTATCATTGTGTTGCTTACTTTTTATAATCGCTGCATAATCACTTGCACGAAGGCAAATTTTCTTCCCCTAAATCATATCATAATTGAATAGAGGAATTATCACAAATATATAGCCCCTCGTCCCTGATGAGGAAATGGCTTCGCTATTCTTGCTTACAAGTCACTTTATGATAGAGGAGAAATTCTCGGCTAATGAAAATTTAAAGCCTGATAGCGCCTTGGCTCTAAGGTTCAACTCTAAAATTTCTTGATTAATCTCTCATTGACTGTACGTACCCTTCCACTCAATTTACCGTTTTTTTTAAATTATTTGTCTTTTTTCGGTATTTTGAAATCCTAAGTACGTGCCTATCATGTTCTCCTTATAAAAACGGCATCCATGCTTATGCCTGCGACACCCAGAACTGAAATGTCTGAGTGTTGATGGCTCCACATGTGTTTATTTAGGAGGGAGCATTTGTGCCTGTCCCATCCCTAAATGTCAAATTTTATTATCACCTTTTTAGGGGGTCCCCTGAAGTATTTTCCTGAATACATGCCTGCATGTTGTTTTAGTGCACTTTCTGTTTACGGTTTGAGTCTGTTCCCTGAAAAATTCTTGAAAAAGATTGGTCATGAAAGTTAGCTCAGTATTATAGTGTGCTCTTATTAATCATAACAAAGTAATCATTTCTTATCAGTCATATGAAACAGATTAGAATCATGTCGTATCTCTGTTTACAGGCTGTAAAATCAAAGCTCTACGAGCCAAAACAAATACCTACATCAAGACACCTGTCAGAGGTGAAGAACCCGTTTTTGTTGTTACTGGAAGAAAAGAAGATGTTGCTGCAGCTAAAAAGGAGATCTTGTCAGCCGCTGAACATTTCTCACAAATCAGAGCATCCAGAAGAAATAGTGCTGTTGCAGCATTAACGCAACAGCTGAGTCCCGGTGTTAGCACAACCTCACTTGTACCTCCTGCTCCACCCACCCCGGTACCTGGACATGTAACCATTCAGGTATGTTTTGTTTCTCTGTAAATAGATCAGTTTTGTAAAGGATGTAATATTGTTATTTCTCCTTGACTAGGTCTTGAAATCTCCAGCTTGTTTTACCCTTGGCTACTAAAACAGCATTGTTTTTCTACTCTCATTAGTTCTAAAAGACTATTCCTCCCCTGGCCTTATTATTTCGGTCGCTACTCTTGCATCATGCGGGACTTTCTAAAAAGTCAGGTTTGGTTAATGTCAATGAAATAAAATGGGATGAATATATAATAGTTTAGAAACAAATTTGGGCTATATATTTGCATATTAGGGATGGGGGTGTGTGTAAAGCATAGCATATATTAAATAAGTAACCTAACATAGCCTAGGTACCTTCCCCCCTAAACCCCCCAAAAACACAGTTTAATATAGTATACGCAATGAAAACCACGCTATCATTGCCTACTCTATAGCGGTTAACCAGAAAGGTCCACATAATGCAAGAGTATACCTTTCGGTCATCCCCATCTTTATCAAGATTTATACATTTTATAATTCCTGCTCGGTTTACGCCTGTCCAATTTTGATTCCCAATTTTCGGTACTGATGTTTTATAGCGCTGCCATTCAAGAAGTTAAGTTAGGTTAATCCTAATGAATATACATGAATATGATGAGAATAAATACTTTAGTAACAAAATTATTGAAAACTACAGCAAAAAACTATGTAAAGCAGACTGCCCAGAACGCCTTTTATCGAACACCTAACCAAAATACCAACTACATATTAAATATTTAACTAAAATATACCTATATAGTAGTTTATCTTACTGTGCCCAAGTCAATTGTCTCCGAATACAGGCAGACAAACTGGTTTTACGCAGACATATCAAATCAAAATTTTTGGGTGGGGTCGCTATAATACGCTAAGTACCCAATTTTCTTTAACGTTCGATTTTTAGACAACTTGGATAAATATAGATTAATATTTTTTTTCTTGATATGTTTCAAATCGCATAAAGGTCACACCTTGGGACACTGGAATGCAGGCATACCTTGGCATACTCCCCCCTTTTGGCCCAGAAATCAAATCAGGCATTTATACCGTTCAATTTCTTGGTATGTATTAGCCACAGTTTATAGACAGTAAGCTTATCGCAGATAATTTCTGGTCTTCGGTCTCGGTGCGAACAAAAAGCTCCTCCCACTTGTTTCTGCCTTCGCGGATTAGTCTGTTATCGTCAATCACTGAGAAATGGTTACCAAGTGCATTATTCGTAATAGCGGGTTTCCACTTGTTTCGTGTCCAAGAGAAATCTGACTTGTCTACCCGCGAAAAGATCTGATAACGCCTATGTTTCTATCTGCAAAAACGTTCTCCGGAGCACTCGCATCCCTGTCCGGGTTTTTATAATGGGAGAGATAGAGAATGATCATACTGCTAATTCTATAAACTGTGGTATTAGCTTACGATAATTCAATCCTTCAATACCTTTATACCGACGATGACAGCCAAAAATTAACGTGATTAACATGATAATTAAATTAAATTAATGTGATAATTAAATTAAATTAACATGATAATTAAATTAAATTAACGTGATAATTAAATCCTTCAATATCTTTTTACCGACGATGACAGCCAAAAATTAACGTGATTATTGAATCCTTTTGTCGTGTGTCTTTGTCTCTTTTTAACATTGATGTTCGTTAGTAAGATTTACAACAATAATATCCGCCAATAACGTAATATAGAGAAATGATTGAACTTAATGAGCAGAATGACCCACCTCTGACTCGTGGGTAAGGGAGGGGGACTGCTCCAAGAAGCTTTACCCTTGGGGTAGACCAGACATGAAGGCTTTGTCACTTGATGAATGTTGGAATTTCGGTGACTCTTGATTCTTGGAGTTGGGAGGGGGGAAAGGAGAGTTTAATGCTGTTCATTACAGTCCATTTCACGTCAAGTATCTTGTGTTCCAGCATTCAAGAATATCGGTGAAGTTGTTTCCCTTTCTGGAGGTGTACAGACAATTGTCTAATGGCGGGGGGGGGGGTTGAATTTTGAAAAACAACTTTTCAAGAGGTATTTCCATTAGAAAATGCCTTTTTTGGTATTTTTTTATGGAACAAATTAAAAGACGACAAATTTGCGCCCCACCCCTCCCCTTAGATTTTGAAATACACATGCCCCCTGCAATTTTCATAAATTTACGTCACTTACATGTGTTCATCTTTAGTTTCTAAATGTCAACAAACATAAATCAAAACTTTACAAAAGCTGCTATCTTACAATAGCAATAGTTTCATTTTCCTCGGGTCCGAGAAGCCATTGAACTTCGTTCGAGAAACTTGTTATGCGGTTTCCTTATTAATTGCATAATCTCAGGCTCAATATGTCAATACAAGTTTAGGATTGTCAGGAATGAAAGATGAAAAAAAGTAAAAACTTAATAGAGTATTTATTAAAGTTAAATGATAGCAGATTTATTTTAAATTAAAATGCGATGAAAGTGACTAAAGATGCAATTGGAAGTGAGCACATTGGAAATGTTTAAGGGGTTCGATTTTTACCTAAAAGAGTCTACTTGCCATTTCCCCTTTTTAATAAAATTAGTCCTTGTTTGGTATGAAAATGTGCTACTTACAAGGACTATGGCTTTTTTTGAAAAAAAAAATCTAACATTTCTTGCACTGTGGACCCATTTTATGTCTAATTGCCAGAGAATTGCGATTTTTCAAGTTTTTCTTATGTTGTTTCAAAATCATGGAGTTTTCAGGGCAATACTACATTTCCTTCAGCGTTGCCACGTTGAAACGTGAAAATAAATAGGTAAGAGTAATCAGTTAAATATGTCAACGTGTTTCATAAAATTCAAACACTAACATTCTCTTGATTGCCAAAGAAAACTACACCTTCAAAAATAAGTTATGTTTTCTTGGCCCGTTAAGCACCATATTTTTTTTCCTTTTTTGGGCTGATTTTTCACCCACGTTTTTTTCTTTCTTTTATGTAACGCCCACTAGTAAAATCTGGAAAACTACATATGGGAGTCTTTTTCGTTAAGAATTGAATTTCTGATTTCTTCATAATTTTTGTCCTTACCTACTTTTCCCAGTATGTGCAGAAGAACTAGGCGTTTTTTCCCTCACCTGGCATCTGAAATAGTTTCGTTGGAAATATTTTCACTTTCCTTGGTGTAATTGAAGACACAACTCGAATCTCGCCCTTGAAAAAATCACGCACCCATGACATTCTATCATTACCCAACAATATTGTAAGTTGTGAAAATCTAAATTGAAATATTAGTTTTATTAATTTGTTTTCTTGTTTTTACTTCTAATTTACAATGGTCCGAATATAAAAAGAAACCACTTGCCCATGGGCATAGGGAGGGGAGGCAGGGGGGGTGGCAGCTGCCCCCCTAGACCTTCAAATTCACATTAGATATGGCTGAAAAAGCAGATGGTTGGAAAAGCAGTTGATAAAAGGCCCTCCATCACACTATCGACTCCCCCCCCCTAGACAATATGCTGCCTACGCCCATGCACTTGCCTAAAGGGTGTAATAGGTACATTTGTGTGCACTTTTTTCTAGCATATGTTCGTTCTTTGTACTAGCCTAGCCCTAACCATTTGACATAGACATAAATTATTTTGAATATTAATAGCCTACATTTATAATAGTTCATATTCAATGAAGATGTCTCGAAGCAAAAAAATCCGGCTACTTTTTAAAATTTTCTGACTTGATCTAAATAACCTTCAATTATGATTCAAGTTTTCTAGTATTCACTTGATTGTGTTTCAATTATAACTAAAACCCGAATTTAAACCAACAAAAATATTTTAAATTTGTCTAGTTGTGCTAATTACCGCTACCATTGGTTTAATTTCAGCGTTTTAATTGGAGAAGGAGCAAGAGAGGGTCCACATCTTTGGGACAATTTTTGAAAAATATCCCGAAAAGCTTGGGAAAAATATACAAGTTTAAATGTGTTTTTAAACTGTCAGAAAACTTTTTTTGGGAAATTATTTGATAATGGATACAAACAGTAAAAAAGTAAAGGTGGCGTAGGTCTGCCCTAAGTCTTCAATAACATTTTTCTTCAAGCGGTAACGAAGAAAATTACTATTTAGCAAAGAAGCTACTCGGTTAATAATATGAAAATTCAAGCAAAACTAATGCTATCGTAATTTTTGCCGTATAAATGTGAATGTAGTAAAATGTTAATTTAAAATTGTACCACTTAATCTAGTCCAATTTTGTTTGGACAAAAAATGAACTGGGAACACTAAACAGTTTCTTGCCAATTGTCATTTTTATACTTACTTAATAAATTATAAAAACTTCAAAATATTATGGGGGGAAGGCAAACTGGCCCTCTTGTCCCTCCCAAATGAGGCATATGACCATTGCACTGTCAGTGGCGCTGTTAGTTTTAAATCCCATAAAATCCGCGTTAAAGTGTTCTATTTTCTTTGATGCATGTAACTAGCTGATCTGAACTTCTATGCAGCTTTTAAACCGGATATCCTGTAAACAATACTACGCCGATGTTCGAAGGGAAGGGGTTTCAAGGTGTCACTGTCCAAACAATACTTAGAACTCACAAAAGCTAGTTGATACTTGTTAACAGTGTAGACTTATAGGGGGGGGATAGGGCTAGGACCGCTAGCTATTTGACCAATGGCGCCATTTCATGGAAATGTAGCGGGAAAGGGGGGCGTATTGACCCCTCCCCTGTATTTTTTCAATGAAAATACCCAAAAAGCCACTTTCAATAAAAATACGAAAAATTCATTTCTAAGTCCTCCATGATACGATACGAATTAAAATCAAGTAGTTGCGGGCATGAGGCCAAAACAAATAATCCAAGTGAGTGAGAGGCAAATCTGGCATAAGCCCTTTTTAGGATTGTATAAAAATGATGTCATTCCATTTGTTGATAGATAGGTCTATCATCCGTCCATTCGTCATTCCTAGGGCAAAACTAAGGTAGATAGTCATAGAGCTAAGGGATGAAAGATTGGATTGATTTTTGGTTGACGCGTGACGGACATTGTCCACTGGACTTATATGCAAAATCTGGGACTGAATTTGCTTGAACTCGCAGGCTAACAAGTGAAACCTAAGTCTAATAGGCTTGGGGGCTTGTAGTCTAAAGGTTGAACACCGTGTTAGGACACATTGATGCCACTGGTTTTGACGCTTCTATATTTTCGTACCTGTACATAAAATAAGCGGTTCCAAATTATGGTTACATTATTTACAAATATCATGAATTAAATTGAGGTTTAAGATTGAAAAAATTAAAAATAAAGGTTTCCGTTCGTATCGAGGAAAATTATTACTTATTTCCTTGTGAGGGAAGTTTTTTGGGACCTCTTACTTGAAAGGATTTCCGTTGCGGGAAATGAATAACCAATCCCCCTTTTCAGGCATTTTTCCAAACTTTTCCGCATAGTTCTCTAGATTCCTTGTTTCCCGTATTGATCTAGCTAGAGAACTTGTCGTTTGGAAGTGACTGTCATTCCTGTTTCTTTGCCTCCCTTGAGTTTTTTTTTAGATCATGGATCTTGCCGTAATTATTTGTTTCCATATGCATATTTTTATGCAGACATTTGTTTTTGAGCAGCAGGCTCGTGTCTGATTCTAATAAAGAAATAGTTCAGCAAGTTAATTCAAATATTAAAAAGAAACGCTGTTTTCGAATTGGTGGAAAGACAAATTTTTGGAGACATCAGATAATTGAGGGACAGGGATCTGACACCCCGGTAAAATGGCTAAGCCCCAAAATGTTTGTCTCTTAGAAAGGCTGTATCCAGGGGGAGGGGCTATGGGGTTTGAGCCCCCCCCCTTAAATATTTGTCTGACTCGTTAAAACGCAACAAAAATGGGTACTTGTGCATTATATGGTACCCACCGCTATAGACTGTATAATGAACTACTAATGGAAACCCGTCAAACGGGTATTTGCAAGAGATAATTGATCTCAAGGCGGGGTTTAAAATTGCGTTTACAATATTTCAACTGTTGTTTTTCGGGGTTTAGGGGGAGGGGTACCTAGGTTAGGTTACGTATTTAATATGCTATGCTTTACCAACCACCCCACCCCTAATGTGCAAATATATAGCCCAAATATATTTCTAAACTATTATATTCCATCCTATTTTATTTTATTTCAATAGTATTAACCAAACTTGACTTCTTTCGTGGGTACCTTATAATGCACAAGTACCCAAAAATGCATATGAAGACCTTTTTTGTGTTTTGAAGTTTGTATTCCCCCCCCCCTCCGAATAAAGTCGAGGATGCGCCCTTGCCTCCTAGGATTCCTTCGGATTTATTTAGATGTAAAAACACCCACCTCTACCCCCTCCTGTTTTCTAGGTAAAATTATTCATGCTACTCTAGGGAGGAGGAATCAAGCAATCCATTCAGTTGTTGTTCATTTTCCTGTTCTTTCAGTCTATGTCGATAATTTTATTCGTAAAGGTGCATACATGTTTGTAAAAACGGCAAGTATGTTGGGGCCCTACGAAAATCAAATTCACCTCACTAAAAGTTCTTTTCAAAAATCTACGGATTAACCTGGTAACGAACATGGGTCTTTTTAAGGAAGAACCCAAATTCTGAAAAAAAACGTAATACTAGGTAATTATTGGACCTCGAGGGCCGGAAGGGGCTTCTGGGCCTTGTACTCCCTGTACTTGCCTTGGTTAAACTGCCAAGCCTTTGTCAAATAGGCCACACCTAAGTGCAGGCGGAACAATCTTGTATCAGCAACTGTAATTAATAAGTTGTTAATCTTAAGGAATATGAAGGGTCAGCAACCCGTTTGTTTCCATGGAGATTCTTGCTCTTCATTGTTTCTTTTTCCGCACTTTCATTTTCAAAGTGTTGGTTTGTTCAGCTTGCAAGGCATGACAATAGATTCGAGACACGCAAAAAAAAAAAAAAAAAAAAAAAAAAAAACTGACCCCGTAAGTTCTTCCCTGTGTTTAGCCACTCACTTATTAGCTACAGTATCATCCAGGACTGTATCAAGAATTTTGTCGTGGGAGGGGGGTACAAAAACAACTTAAAAACACATAAAAATTTGTTTATATCCATTTTTGTTACGTTTTTTTACAAGTCGGACAAACAATTTTTTTTTGGATACGGCCTTGGTATCAGTGTTAGTAGAGTGACACTGGCGAGCATTCTTCCATTTCACCTTGTTTAAAGTTTTCTCCAACCCTAAAATAATCTAGAGATGGTGTTCTTTTTATAATTCAATACCGCCCAAACCTGGAGCGTAGATTAACACCGTTCTATCAGAGGCAACGCTGTAGCGTTGCCAATAGTAAAGGCCATACGGCTCCAATGTTTTATTATTTTTTTTTTCCTAGAGGCACTTCATTTGGAAGGGGTCGTCGTAGAAGCTTCAAAGGGGGCTCATTCGATTGGAAATCGAGAGTTCTAGTGCCCTTTTTAATAGTCGAAAATGATTGGAGGGCAACTAGCCCTCCAACCCTAAAATAATCTAGAGATGGTGTTCTTTTTATAATTCAATACCGCCCAAACCTGGAGCGTCGATAACACCGTTCTATAAAAAGAAAAGGTTTCTTTTCTCTACATCTGGACTTATTTACACTCAAGTCGGATTAATTTTTGGTTATAAACAAAAAAGGATCTATTAATTCAGCCTAAAAAGCGTCTAAACAATTGATTATTGTACAAACAAATAGAACTGAAAAAGGTTGCCACAAAAAATCTAGACTTTCAAATTCAACTTTGGCATCCTTAAATATACAGGATAAATATGAAAAAAAAAACTAAAGGAGAATTAATATTATCTACTCTCAATCCCATATTCCAGGGTCGTACGGATGATGGGGGTCTTTAGACCCATGTCTTTTTGAATTGGCCACATTGCCTCCACAATCTCGTATATTTTTGATCATTAGCCCATTTCTGGTGTTTTTTTTTTAATTCGTAACATTGTGCTTCCTTAATTAAGTGCTACGTACGCGCCTGTTCAATTTTCACATGGGATTGAGCCAAGACCGTATTCAGGGGAGCGGTTGGGGGTTTTTTGACCCTCCTGGAATGTTTTTTCGACTTGTAAAAACGTAATAAAAATGCGTTTTTAAGTTTTTTGTACTCCTCTCCCTGAACAAAAATCCCCCCTCGAACAAAAAACCTGGATACATCCCTGGATCAAGCGAATGATTACAGTTTCATGATAACCACGTAGTTGTTACACTTATTGACACCATTCAAAATCCTTGCCACAGTTTCGCCGTGAAATGTAGGTTTCGATACTTGTACCTAAACAATTATTAAGAACAACAAGGTCTATGAACTCAAGATCGGACAGATTTAGTAAGTGATTAAAAGCAAAGGGGTGTGTTTTTGTTTAGGGTTGGTTTCGTTGACTCTTTCTCGGTATTGGGAACGATAACCTGATTTGTATATTGCGAAATCTCTTACTCACCTGTCTATTGGTCAGCTGTGCCCATTAAACACTGGGGGATGAGGAATAAAGTAGAGAAGCTCATGAGCCACTAGAAAATTGAAAATTGTGGCCAAAAAACGCAAATTTTCTTATTTATTTTGACACTCCGTGGAAAAAATATCCCGATTGAACATTAAGCTATGTTGATCTGCGTGCACGTTCTAAGGATGGGCCTTGAGATCGCCTCACTCAAATATTTCAACATTTTTATGATTTCCCTCCTCTAAATCCTTAAATTCGCCATATAATTTGTTTCGCTAGTCTAGACAATTATCCTGTGCCGAAAAAAAAGGAAAAGTATGATCAATAATGGGCCTGATCAGTGGATGGCAATTTAAGGCATGATCAGTGGAAGGATCGATGATCCAATGATGTACGTATGCGTTCCTCGGGGCCACGATCCTGCTCTCCGCCCGAAATATTATGTTTTTCTTATTTTCCGGGTACTTCTTATTTGAATCATTTTTTGCTCCTGTCCCCCTCCCCCCCCATGGAAAAATTTCCTGTTTACGAGCCTGGTTTGGTCTGGGATAATTTTTGCATCAAAGGATAACTCATAAATCTTTGAAAAAGGATGAGCTCAATTTCAAACGAACGTAACGAAATGTAAGTAAGGAGCGACCCGGCTCAATGGTAACCAAAACTCTAAAAAACGGAATTTTGATACCAATAGATACATCAAAAGAATCAGATTTTAATGCTGATTTCAAATATATAAGTTTCATCAAGTTTAGTTTTACTTATCAAAAGTTACGCGCCTGAGAAAATTTGGCTGATTTTCGAAAAAAGGAGGAAAGACCCCCTAAAAGTTATAGAACCTTAATGAAAATCACACCATCATGTTCAGCGTATAAGAGAACCCTACTGTAGAGGTTTCAAGCACCTATCTACAAAAATGTGGAATTTTGCATTTTTTGCCAGAAGAAAGATCACGGATGCGTGTTTATTTTTTTTTTCCAGGGGTGATCGTATCGACCCAGTGGTCCTAGAATATCGTGTAAGAGTTCTAATGCCCTTTTTAAGTGACCAAAAAATGGAGGGCAACTAGGCCCCCTCCCACGCTCATTTTTTTCCCAAAGTCACCCGATCAAAATTTTTAGATAGCCATTTTGTTCAGCATGGTCGAAAATATGATAGCTTATGTCTTTTAGGATGATTTAATCCCCCGAAGTCCGCGGGGGGAGGGCTGAAAGCTATGAACTTTACGAAATGTTAACATATAGTATTGGTTATTGGGAAGTATACAGACGTTTTTAGGGGGGAATTTTTCTGGTAGGTGGGGGGTGGGTCGGGAGTTATATGGGAGGATCTGTCCATTAATGAAGTTTTCATGGGGGAAGGGACATTGCTATGAAGGGGGCGCCGGATTTCCCATCATTATTAAAGAAAAAGATCAGAAATTAAATAAATAAAAAACAAGTTTTTCAACTGAAAGTAAGGAACAACATCAAAACTTAAAACGAACAGAAAATATTACGTATATGATTGGGTTCACCCCCTAGTCAATACCTCGCTCTTTAAGCCCTAGATTTTTTAGTACTTTCATAAGAGCTATTTATTCTAATTAACGGTTTTTGTGATTAAGGGGTCATTTTTAAAGAATTGGGACACAATTCGAACTTCAGCTTAAAGAGCAAGGTACTGACTAGGGGCGAACCCCCTAATATACGTATTAAAAATCTATGAATATAGAAGTTCGTTACGTAAGTTAATTCGTAAGTTACGTATATTTATTACTTATAAAAACGTTCGTAAATAAAATTAAACAAGTATCGAGAAAGCCATTTAACCAAATAAAAGTATAATTAATATGCAATTTTTTTTTAAATTATTCATATATGGTGAGCCAAAATCAAAACCTGCATTAATTCAAAAAGGTTCAAAAATTAAATAAAAAAACAAGTTTTTTTAACTGAAAGTAAGGAACGACGTTAAAACTTAAAACGAACAGAAATTATCCGATATATGAAAGGGGCTGTCCCCTCCTCAACGCTTCACTCTTTACGCTAATGTTTGACTTTCTCACAACTCTTTTTTTTAACCATAAAAAACTTAGCGTAAAGAGCGAGGCGTTGAGGAGGGGACAGCCCCTTTCATATATCGGATAATTTCTGTTCGTTTTAAGTTTTAACGTCGTTCCTTACTTTCAGTTAAAAAAACTTGTTTTTTTTATTTAATAATTCTAAAGACGAAGATCATTGACTGATTATTGACCTCTCTTTAAAGGTGAAGTCTGGATAATGTTTCATAGTTCTTGCTCTGAAAATCAGCATCTCTTTAGTTTTGGATGAATTGAAATCTGTGTTTCAATCCCTGTATAAAGATAATATAAAACTGTGGTTTCTGTCTATTATTTATATACTGTGGTTTCAATTAACTACCGACTCTTCAATCCCAGGTCAGCCTGAAGCTTCAAATGATACCTATTTGCATGGCCGTTCTTTGGGATTGCATTTTTAATCATACGAACATAAAAAAGATGAGAATTATTCACAAGATTTCCCTTGATTTAAATAATTGGTAAACACCAGGAAGAGAGCCAGACATAAAATGCCCCCTTGATGTATTGTGGCTAGTACTGAGTATTGATGCCAAGTAAAACTTCAAGAACTACACCTTAATGACCGCTGGGGATGGAAATCCGAAACATCAATTCTATAACCCTGGAATTTGCAAGAAAAGACAAGAATGTCAAATACGATCAAAAGCTAAAACATTATCGAAGAATAGAAGGCGAGTATCATATGCCTGACAAAAGAAAATTCAATACAATCCTGGATACGTGCAATCAGACAATCTTAAGATCAGACAATTAACAATCAAAAATCAGACAATTTTCTTCTAAAACCTCATAGTCTAAACTAGCAACGTGTTTTCCTACTCAGGAAAGCAGGATGATTAGTCGGTCGGTCCTAGATTAGTCAGACCTGTATCCTTTTTAGAGACTGGCACAATATGAGCTAGACCCCGGCGCCGCGCCGATAAGTGAAGATCGGCGGCGGCGGGGCCAGAAATAGCAGCGGCGGCGTGCCGCCGGCGCGATCAATGTTGACCGCAAACATTAATGTTTTCATCTGTCTTTCTCAGATCCCAGCTTGAATTTACAAAAGATTCGGGCCTATTCATGAGTTAAAAACTTCGCAAGTCGCTGGCTGGACGCTGGTCTTCGTTATTCATCAAGAGAAGTAGAAATCTGGTAGAAACGAAATGGCTGTGGCGTTTCAGAACCCTTGCATAATAGTTGAAATAGTAGATAATAGATTCGCCGTGGCATTCAATAAGATCCAAGGAGCCTAATTAAAAGGGAGTACACATAAATTGGATCGGATTTTTATGTTTATTTCAAATATATAAATTTCATCAAGTTTTGTATTACCCATCAAACGTTACGAGCCTGAGAATATTTGCCTTATTTTCGAAAAAAGGGGGGAAACACACCCTAAAGTCATAGAATCTTAATGAAAAGCACACCATCTGAATCAGCGTATAAGATAGCTCCATTGTAGAGATTTAAAGCTCCTATATGCAAAAATGTGGAGTTCTGTATTTTTTTTTTCTGCCAGAATAAAGATCACGGGTGCGTTTTTATTTGTTTTTTTTTTTTTTTTATTTGTTTGTTGTCGCCTCTTCCCAGGGGTGATCGTATCGACGCAGTGGTCCTAAAATATCGTGAGAGGGTTCATTCGAACGAAAATTAAAAGTTCTAGTGCCCTTTTTAAGTGATTTAAAAAAATTGGAGGGCAACTAGGCCCCCTCCCATGCTCATTTTTTCCCAAAGGCACCGGATCAACATTTTGAGATACCCATTTTGTTCAGCATAGTCGAAAAATCTAATAACTATGTCTTTAGGTGTAAAACGACCCGCCACAGTCCCCGGGGGAAGGGCTGCAAGTTATGAACTTTGCCTATTATTTACTTATAGTATTGATTATTGCGAAGTATACAGCCATTTTTGTGGGGGGGATGTGCTTGGGGCAGATTTCTAAGGGGAGAATCTTCCTTTGGGGGGAAAATTTCTAATGAGTGAATATTCTAGGGGGAATGTTACACTTGGGGGTTTTGACAGAATTACTATACGAAATTGTTTTTAATTGTCATACATTAATTATCTTTGCCAAATTTTTATATGGAGATGTTCCGGAGGGATTATTCGGGTTTTTTTCCTCGTTTTGTTTTCTGGGAAATAATTTCCACGGAAGGGGGCATTTCTGGAGTGACCTAGAAACCGATTATCGATTGAAGTCTTATTCCAATTAAAAATGCTGAGGAGAATTTTCACGGTGAATTGTCCACAAGCAATTTTACAGAGA
This sequence comes from Artemia sp. Kazakhstan ARC1039, assembly GCA_029168905.1. Taxonomy (NCBI): domain Eukaryota; kingdom Metazoa; phylum Arthropoda; class Branchiopoda; order Anostraca; family Artemiidae; genus Artemia; species Artemia sp. Kazakhstan ARC1039. Next base: position 16,538 of record JAQQPU010012740.1, read on the forward strand.
TGGGGGGATTCTCAGCGAGGAAGGAACTGTCTGAAGGGAGTTTGACCGGGGGGGGGATGTACCTTACGTTGGATGAAATTTCCACAGAGGAGTTCCGTGAGGGGGAGGGGTATATTTCATACAGGGTGAGCCAGATTTACCGGCATTATTTGAAAAAAAAAAACGCACAGAAATTATGTCGTATATGAAGGGTTGCCCCCCTCCTCAATACCTTATTCTTTACGCTAAAGTTTGACTGTTTACTAAAATTGAAACACAGGGGTTGTTTAATTAGATATGAAGACTTTTTTAAAGTGCTATCACCTTTAGCGTAATGAGCAAGTATTGAGGAGGGGCGATCCTTCATATCCGGAATAAATCTGCCAAAACTAATATGCAAATTGTGTTTTAGTTTTTCATGCATGGTGAGCCAAAGTTGAACCTGCATTGGTTGAAAAACGTTTAGAAATTAAACGAAAAAAAGTTTTTTTTTTAACTGAAAGTAAGGAGCGACATTAAAACTTAAAACTAACAGAAATTATTCTGTATATGAAAGGGGCTGTCCTCTCCTTAATGCCTCGCTCTTTACGCTCAAGTTTGACTCTTTGTCACCACTAACTTTCAAAACAATAAATAAACTTTAGCGTAAAGAGCGAGGCTTTGAGGAGGGGACAGCCCCTTTCATATTCGGAGTAATTGCTGTTCGTTTTAAGTTTTAGTGTCGCTCCTTACTTTCAGTTGAAAAAAACTTGTTTTTTTTATTCAATTTCATAAAGACGATACTTACGTCAACATATGAAGACCCGTCTATATTGCAATTGTATCTGTCTGGTTTATATGCGGAGTAGCACAAGATACGAAAATTAACGAACAAGATAGTAGTGAAGAATTATGGTATACAAATTAATATTTAGCAGGGATAGTTACTAGTGATAAATCACTAGGGGTGGCACCGTGATTGGGTGATTTCCGGGGATTCGGGGAAGCAAATTTTTTTTCGGGGTGACACAGATTTTCGGAGAAATCCCCGAATTCGAGGATAGTGCAAGCCCTGCTTGATTTTAAATCAGGAAAATCGAAACACTTAACCACACGAGAAAAGATAAGCTCCTACTTTGAGGTTGCCGCAATATAGAATTGCCGCAAAATTAATTCAAAGTCATCCGAACGCCTCTGCCGGCGGCGGCGGCCAACCGCGCCTCTCGTTGGCGGCATTCGGTCGACGCACCGGCGTGGCGCCGGGGTCTAATATGAACGCTCTTCGAAGGTTTTGGAAAAGGTCCGTCAACAAAACCCTTTCTAAAAAGAGAAGCTAGCGGACTAGCCGGTGTAGAGACGCATGTTCCGAGGGCAGTATCAGCAATCACTGTTGCCATATTGGCTTATTTCCCGCCAAACTGGCGTATTTTGATGGTGACTGGCGGGAAAATTTTGAGTCATCCCGCCAGGCGTAGATCTTGTCGTATTTTAATTGAACTGGCGTTTTGTTTGGCGTGAAATGCCTTATCTGAAAAGAATTATTTTCCTCATTTGGATCCAATTGCTTTTTGTCATTTAACGAAGCTGTAATATCCAACAGTATCAGCATATTCTTTCCTTTCATAGTAGTTTTGTTACTATTTATTTCGAAAACCAACCATCGAAAACCAGACAAAGGAATTTAACATATACCAATATTATTTTCCCCTCATAAGACTATAAGAGCAACATATATTGATTTTTAACAAACTTGTATTGAGTCTAGATAACACAATGTAATTTTTTTTTACTTTCGAAGGATGGACCGTAGCTAGCCTAATATACAGTAGGCTAGTGCGGATTTTATTACGGGGCTGAGAATATCCCTATTTTACTTTGAAAGGTATTGAGACCTATAAAATCATTTACGGCAACTATATAAATAAGCTCCTCTGTCGGAGATTTCGGGCTTTGATATATAAAGGATAAAGGTGCATATTAGTGACTCCACTATTAAGTATTTCCACCCTGTTTCTCCTCAAATGGCACTTACATTTGATGATCTTAGATATTTTTCATGCTATTAAAGTGAAACTTTCAAAATTGATCTGCAGTCCATATGGGGGCAGAAGGAAAGTGTTTTGAGCCTAATGCCTTTTCTAAATCCTGATTTTTACGGTTTTAAAGACTTTTAATTTTTGTTTCTTAAATGGGAAAAACATTTCTGGTGTGGCTATGGCTTAAATTTCTGCTGAGATCATATGGATTATTGTATCAAAAATTTTTTGCTAACTAAAGATAAGATTTTATTCATTATTAATACGCATACAATAATATACTGTTCTAGTTCCCCAAAACGCTCCTTGGCGTTCCCCAAAACGCTCCTAAACTTATTATTTTCATTCTACATTTTATTCCCCACGTCCAGAAGGAATTGTTCAGCTGTGTCATCCATTTTTTCCAATTACGTTGAAATCTCTGAGGATAAGCCGTCTTTTTCACGCCAACAGCATTCCTGTTTTCTCCACGCGTAATGACTGAATCTTGGAGCAGATTAAGAAAAGAATATCTCCCTCTTTCCTATATTATTGTTGTAAAAAAGAAGAAAATGGATATCTATTAGTATACTTTAATTCATTTATCCCAAAAATTCAGAACATATCAACCATTTCCAAGAAAGAGATACATTAAACCTAAGAAGAGTAGAAATAAAGTAGTAGAAGACAAAGTCGCAAGTAGTCTCGTAGTCGCAGTTGTATTCGCAAGAAGTCCCAATTACAGTAAGAAGTAGTTGCAGTCGCAAGTTGTCACAATCGCAAGCATTTGCAGTCACGAGTGGTCAGTCACAAGTACTCCCAATCGCAAGTAGTTGCAGTCTCAACCAGTCGCTTTAAATGGGTTACTAACCACGTAATTGAGAATATTTAATTTATTAATTTTATGGCCTAAAGTCTTGGTAATTTATCTTTATATCATAAATTAAGCTATTGTTCCAATAATACTCTTAGGGCATTTGTAATACCAGGTGTGATTAGGCAACATCTGATCAGAGTTGCAAACTATACCCTGATTGTGTCTGTGCACCCTTAAAATGTGCCATTTCTGAGAAAATAGTATTTTTGTTTCGACGTCAGTTTAAAAATGGTGTCTCTTACTTTAGAAATGAGTTACTGAAGATTATGAATATGATTTTTTGAAAAAGGGGAAGTACCTAGAGATTAAAAAAAGCTTAATTAAGCACACAGTATAAGAAAGGTGATAAGAGTGAGTGTGGTAATTAACGTGGCATTAGTCTGGTCTCTGTAGGTAGCAAATTACTTAGTTATGTTATACTTTTTAGACTCAGAGACGCTGTAGACGAAGTTATAAGAGAAGAACAGTGCGGTTTTAGAAAAGGTAGACGATGTGTCGACCAAAATTTTTACTATTAGGTCAATAATTTGAGAAGTGCCTGAGTTATCAAACATCTTTGTCATCAGTTTTATATACATTGTGAGTAAGCGTCCGATTTTGTTTATAGAAGTGCTTTAGTGAAGATCTTTTCCTTGTATGGTATACCAGACAAATACATTAAAGTGATTAGTGCTTTGTACGAGAATAACACTGCTGCGGTTGAGGTAGGAAATGAGGTTAGCAGCTGGTTTCATATCAAATCAGGAGTTAAGCAGGGATGTCTTCTATCCCTCTTTATATGGATCATTTTGATGGATTTTGTCTTAAGGAACACAGGAAAGGCAATGGAAGACCACGGAATCAAATGGGGAGGAAAAAATCTCATGGACTTGGCTTATTCTGATGATTTAAGCATCCTAAATGGAAGTGTGAGCAAAATGAATGCACTTTCAGAGGTTTTGTGAGATCAGGGACCTAGAATAGGATTAAAAGTTAATGTTAAGAAGACTTAAGTCACTAAGGATAGGAATAAGTGAAGATAAAAGTTGACGTTGAATAACGACAAGATTGATCAGGTGGACAGCTTCACTTTACCTTGGTAGTATTATTAGTAGACGGTGGGAGCAGTGAAGATGTTAAAAACGGAATAGCCGAGGCTCAGGGTGTTTTTTCAGTTAAAAAAAAAGTTTGGAAGATAAGTCTGCAAACCAAGTTTAGAGTTTTTGAAGCTACAGTGATGGCAGTGGTCAGGTATGGTTAAGAAGCATGGGCGCTCCGAAAAGCGGATGAAGATTAACTAGCTGTTTTCCAAAGAAATTGCCTACGAATTGTTCTGGGTACCCGGCTGACTGACCGTTCAAACACTAGCCTGTACGAAGTGTGGTTCAATCCCGCTTCCTTGGGCTATAATGAGAGAAATGTTGAGATGGCTAGGGTATGTTTTGCGGAGGAAGGACGACAGATTTCCGAAAATTGTTCTTTTCCGCCAACCGTCTAGGCTAAACAGAAAGCAGGTCGTCCGCGGTTGGGGTGGAAGGATGTCATAAAGAACTATTTAAAGGAAATGGGAACTTCCTGGGATGATGTAAAGAGGGAAGCTTTGAATAGATTAGGATGGAGGAGGAGCGTGCATAGCTGTGTTGGCCTGAGGCGGCTTGGTGTTGCGGTGAGCTGTTAGTAGTAGTAGTTTAATGGCAAAAACTACAACTGCCAGTAAAATGTGTTAAACGGCTTATTCTTTCTTATGAGTTTTAAAAGTAAAATTGCAGTGCTTGGTCTAAAATTAGTACTTGCTTGTACTATCTGTGGCATCTATACACTATTCAAATCTTGTTCATTTTTATCCGCTTTCGTAAAGCTTCTCTTACGCTCAAAGTTTCTTCGCCAAACGTTTCGTAAACCTTACTTAAATACTGCTGCGAAACAATATTAATGTACTCTTGACTTAATCAGGGTTTAGCAGCACAATTTATGTGCAAAACCTTGAGTACGTACTAGAAAAGAAACCAAAGGAACTGCCGCCCTCATGTGTGATAAACCATGTTTGGGGAAGGGGATACTCTGATGAGATTTGATGAGGAAACTTCTATTGTTTTTGCAATTGAAAGATGGCAAGGACTAATATTATTCAGTGGAAGATTAAAACGATCTTTCCATAGTTGCACAAATACGACGGTCGTCTGAGCAGTGTGGAAGGGGATTAGGGAATCATCTTTTCAAGGGTTGTGCAATTTAAGTCATATGCTTTTTTATACAAATATTTTGCGTGAAGAGTAGAGGCCATTCGAACTGAATATTAGTACCCCCCTCCCCTCCTCGTGTGCATGTATGGCTACGCCCTAGAATATGACTGAGAGCTAAAAAAAATGTCAGTGTTGAAAATAACGCCTAATATTTTAACGGGATAAAAACATGACTTTTTAAAGCTTAGGGCATTTCTTCCTTTGCCAAAATGCACAGACTGAACCGCTTAGTCCATTGCCTTTTTGATTACGTAGTCGTGGTTTTGGGAGTGTCAAGAAATACCTCTCGATGAATTTAAATAGTGCAACGCTCGGTAGATTAGGCAAGCAATCTGAACCTTAGAAAAGCCTGCCAACAATCCATTATTTCATATCCTGGCGTGAGTTGGCTGTATTAATCCGCTTTCTCTATTTTATTTTTGTCATAATTGTCTAAATTTCAACCACCTGACCAACTGGATGAACAGAGGCTTAACAAGAGAGAGGTTCAACCTCTACGAAAAGAGAGGTTTAACAAGAGGAACTTTAGTTCTTTTACGTGATTATATAAACAACATTAAATAAAAAAACAAATAAAATTACGTAAACAAATTAAAAAAAAATTATTTTTTGTGATTAAATAATTAAAATTTTGCGTGATTAAATAAAGTTTTTTCAACTGAAAATAAGAGGCGATATTAAGATTTAAGACGAGCAGAAATTATTACGTATGTGAGGGAGTTTGCCCCTTCGTCAATACCTCCCTCTTTATGCAGAAGTTCGAATTTTGTTCCAATTCTTTAAGAATGACCCCTGAATCACAAAGGCCGTTTAATTAGAATAAATATCTCTTTTGAAAGTACTAAAAGAACTAGCGTAAAGTGCGAGGTATTGACAAGGTTCGAAACCCCTCATATACGTAATAATATCTGGTCGTTTTAAGTTGCTTCTTTGTTCGTAATATTGCTCCTTACTTTTAGTTAAATAATGCTGGGAAATCCAGCTCACCCTTCATGGAAAATTCCCTTCCCCCATGAAAATTCCTCCGTGGAAATATCTCCCTCGTAACCCCCGTCCCCCACCAAAAAAAATCCCCCCTGAAAACCTGCAGCCCTTCCCCCGGTGACTGTGGGGATTAAGTCATCCTCAAAGACATAGTTATTAGATTGTTCGATTATGCTGAACAAAATGGCTATCTCAAAATTTTAATCGGGTGACTGGGAAAAATGAGCGTGGGAGGGGGCCTAGTTGCCCTCCAATTTTTTTTGTCACTTAAAAAGGCACTAGAACTTTTAATTTCCATTCAAATTAGCCCTCTCACGATGTTGTAGGACCACTGGGTCGATGCTCACTCCTGAAAAAAAAAAAAAATAAATAAATACGCATCCATGATCTTTCTTCTGGCAAAAAATACAAAATGCCACATTTTTGCAGACAGGGGCTTGAAACCTCTTTAGTAGGGCTCTCTGATACGCTGAATCTGATGGTGTGGTTTTCATGAAGATTATATAACTTTTAGGGGATGTTTCCCCTTTTTTTGAAATTAAGAATCGAAAAAGAATCTTTTCGAAAAAAAATCGGATTTCGAAAATCCGATTCTATTGATGTCTCTATTGGTATTTATTGATACAATTTCGTCTTGTTTCTAGTATGAATTTCCATGTGTAAATGGCACAGACAGTGCCTTATCCAGGGGGCTAGAGGGTTTAACCCTCCCCCCCCCCCCGAAATGTTTGTCCGATTCGTAATAACGTAAAAATATGAATATAAACAAGTTTTTCATGTTTTTTTTAGTTTTTTGTACACCCCCCCCCCGCCGAAAAAAACTGGAAAAAACCCTGGGCACAGATCCTGAAATACTGAGGGGAAACTCCAAAGATTTCTCGTTTACTTTCCTGACCTCATACACACTCGCTAATGATTAATTATTTTATTTCTCTTTTATTTTGAAATAATATAGAAATCCGAAGACGTAACCGCCTTCGGATTTTTTATTTCGTAACCCGGAGTGACTTGCATTTTTAGAAGGATTTTCAGTTTTTTTTTTTTTTTTTTTTTTTTTTTTTTTTTTTTTTTTTTTTTTTGTCGTAAATTTATCAACATTCAAAGTATATTTCCCGTCTATGGATGAAAGAGTGACTGATACAAAAATAAGTGCCAGAAACGTGATAACTAAGCTACATAGCGAATTGGTTGCTTTTGTTCAAGTTATTTGATCAACAACAAAGAATAACGGGTTAACTATTATTTCTCATTTCAATGAGTCATGATTGTTGTGATGTTTATTTATTCACATCTTCTCAGTGAAAATTCCCACTTTTAAACATTCGAACTTCTCACCCTCCCTTTATTAGGGAAAAAATGTAAAACTGAGTCAGAATTGATATGAGTAGGACTAAAACAGTTCATGAAAAACTGAATCCTCTCACTATTTAATAATGCAAACTGATTGCAGAGTTCATTTGCACGGGATCAGCAAATTGGCGAATAATCCTCGTCCATTCCAATTTTTTTCAAAGCTTCTGCTTTTACCGCCATCTCCCAAAACCTAAAAAAATTCAACCCTTTTTGGTTTTATATCATCATCCTAGGAAACCTAAGGTTACAAGCCTTTCTCTCGCCATCTTGCGAGCTATTTAGTAGATAATTCAAATTAGACGATCTTTGGCCATCCAAAGGGCATGTCCAAGGCACATGACATAATGCACCAAGGCACAAGGCACCTAAGATCATAAAATATGTTCGTTCGTTCTATTATTCGCTATTTAACGTTACCTATCTAACGTTATGTCAGGTGAAAAGAGCTCTACAATGATCGATATTGATTTCCTGACGTATCGAAAGATCCAGATACCGCCCAACACTTGGCTGAGATGCATTCTAAAAATTGACATGGGAGCTGGAACAGAATTCGTAAATTTTTGTAGTCAGTGTCCCGGGGTTCGCTCAAATCTAAATGATGGGTCGTATTCGTTTTCGGGAATAAGAAGAATAGGGGCTTCTTGCCTACCATATGAGTACTTCGTCTCGTACACACCCCTTTCCACCGTTTTCTTCCTGTTTTAGTTGTGCGGTTCTCCATGTGCAGTTATTTAACTGTCACACCGAATGGTGCCGTCCAACAAATTTCGGTATTTTATTAGAAAAATTAAAAAACCTATATTTCCCATTTCTTTAAAATGCTAAAAATATGTGTGTTTTGTCATTTGATTTTTTGAATAATTTATTTGGTTTTTATTTCCGTGGCTATTTTTTATGGGCATTTTTTTATGTATGAGCTGTCAAGCATGTGTGAATAATTTATTTCAGTGGAGGGGAGGGAGTCAAAGCAGGAAAAAACGGGCGAACTTGTTGGAAATTTTATGATATTGAGGAGTCAATCGTGATAGATATTATATCATGCACATCCAAGGTCGTATCCAGAGGAGGGGGGTTGACCACCCTCCCCAAAAAATGTTGGTCCGACTCGTAAAAATATAACAAGAATAAATATAAACAAATTTTTTATGTGTTTCTTAAAGGTTTTTTTTTATAACCCTTCTCCCAAAAAAATCCTGGATACGACTATGTACATCCCCTGTGAGGTATTTATGAAGGAAAGCATATTTTATACTTTCTCCCGTTTTGAAAGAGCTTCTGAAATGGAAAATCTTTATTGGCAAGGCAGCTCAAGGAATAGGCTTATGGTTTTTTTTGGCTCTTGGAAACTTCTGATTAGAAAGTTTTGGAGAAGTTGGGTCATATTTACTTTGAGGTTGATAATTTGATAGGGGATACGAGACGCTTTTGTAAACGCAATAAAGATAAAACGTGAAAACAACTTTTCCGGGTTAAAATTAAATTCTAAAAGCGAACTCTTTAGGGGAGTATTAGAGTTTCTCCTGAAGAACCTCAATATTGCATATTTTGAGGC
>JAQQPU010012741.1:0-25500 GCA_029168905.1 Artemia sp. Kazakhstan ARC1039
TAGCAGAATTTAGAGCAACACAAGATTGCCATAGATTGTTCTCTAAAACGTAATAAAAACCGGGAACGTTTGAGTCAGCTGTTGCAGAACATGTATATAATTTTCCTCATCACAGTATTTTATTTGATCAGACAAAAATGGTAAATACGTCTGTAGGACTTTAAGTTTAAGTGAATTATAGAAATAAGAAAGATATTCAATGGGGGTGTTAATATTAATAGAGATGAAGGGGATTTTAGGATCAATTCAATTTATAATAGTTTAATTAAAAACCAGGTAAAATATTCAGCAAGTACTGATTTTAATAATTGTTCTGAAACAAATGATAACCTTGCGAACAAAGGTCAGAACGATTTAAATGCTGGAAAAAGTAAACGAACTGCAGCTAAACTTGCAACCAAAAAAATCCATTCAATTTGTAATTCATAAATTGGTGGATGAGCTTGTGTGATTTAATTAGGGGTTATGGACCGGGGGTTAGGTGACCTTTATTGTTTTGTTCAACTATAAATATATTCTTCATTTTTTGATAGATTTCCGTTTATACATTGATTGTTAGGAGACTTGACTTACTTGACTTATGTCTCCTGCCGGGCGCTGCTCGGCGTAGAGGGTGACGTCTGCCTCCTCCATCCACTTCGGTCCATGGCAAGCGTTTGCACATCGCTCAACCTGATATTTGCCATCGTCAGGAAATCGGACAGGCTGTCAGACCATCGTTTTTTCGGTCGGCCGCGAGGTCGCTTCCAACCAGCTTTGACAGGGTCGAAGTCATGGATCGTTTTCGCAGGTATGTGTGGAGGCATTCGAAGTAGGTGTCCGAACCATCGTAATGTTCGCTCGGCTGCTTGGGTCGAAAACCGAGACTGCTTGGTGAGCTGCAGCGGCTTCTCATTGCTGACGAAGTCGAGCCATCGTAGACCTTCGATCCTCCTCAGGCTCTTCGACTGAAAGACATCAATTGCCTTGAGGGTTGCGGCTGAAGCTTGCCACGTTTCAGCTCGATAGAGCATCACAGAGCCGACGAGGGCGTTGAAAATCCGCAGCTTCGTTGTGTGACTGATGTTTGATTTTCGCCAGAGGTGATGGTTCAGTCTGCCCATGGCAGAAGCCCCTTTGGATATTCTCACTTGTAGTTCAGAAAGAAGCGAGCCATCTGAAGAAATTATAGAGCCCAGGTAGGTGAACCTTTGGACAACTTCGATACTAGTGGTGCTATCCAGGCTAACTGAAGGATTGGCAGCAGGGGAGAAGGGGTCTAAGGGGTCTAATTTTCGTTTTAGTCCAGTTTATCTGCAGTCCTACTTTTGCAGCCTCTTCTCGTAGGATTCGAAGTGCTTCCAGCAACTGCTCCATGGAGTCCGCCAGAATGGCCAAGTCATCGGCAAAATCAGCATCTGTAATGACACGATCTCCAAACTGGAGTCCAAAGCAGAGACGTGAAGTAGTCCTTGTCATAACGTAGTCTATGATGACATTGAAGAGCTCTGGGGCCACTGCACATCCTTGGCTCACTCCTGTCGGGATTTGGAAGAACGGGCTGCGCCGGCCGTTCACTTGAACACAGCTCTCCGTCCACTGGTGTAGAGCTTTGAATAGTCTGCAGTATTTCTCAGGGAGGCCTGTCGATTCTAGAATCCACCAGAGAGCTTCTCGGTCCACTGAGTCGAACGCAGCACGGAAGTCGACGAAGGTAAAAAAAGCTTTTCGTCGGAACTCCGTGGTTTTTTCTATGATTTTTCGGATCGTAAAAATCTGCTCGATGGTTGAACGGTCCGACATGAAACCAGCTTGTTCCGGTCACCGGATTTTACGAATGATATTTCGACATCGATCTAGCAGGACCATTGAGAAAATTTTTCCCGGGACAGACAGTAGGGTTATTCCACAGTAGTTCCAGCAGTCGCTTCTAGAACCTTTCCTCTTCCACAAAGGTATAATGACACCCTTCCGCCAATATTCGGGAATTATCTCGGTTTGCCAGATTGTAGAGAACAGGGTGTAGAGAAACAGGAGCATAACAGGACCTGCATATTTTAGCAGCTCCGAACTCGGGCCACAGATACCGGCAGCTTTATTGTTCTTGAGCCTTTTTACTGCATTTCCAATTTCTGAGGGGCTGAAAGGCTCGTCTGGAGGAGCATCTGCTTCGGGTCTTGGACTGCCAGGTTAGCTGGGACTATCAGTAGGAGGCATAGACGGGCTAGTGTTGTTCAGGAGTGAGCAGAAGTGATCCTTCCACCACTCGAGACAAGAACCCTCATCAGAGAGAAGTGTCCCATCCCTGGATAGGACGGGTCCCAATGCTGGTGTTTTATTTTCTGTGAGATCACGGAGGTGCTTAAACAGGCTACCCATGTCTTTCTTTTTTGTTGCTAGTTCGGTTTCATCGGCTTTCCTTGCAACAAACTGAGTTCGGTCTCGGTGAATAAGTCTGTTCCGCACTCCATTGAGCCTTCGATAGGTGGCCATGTCCCCAAGAAGTCTTGCCCTCCGCCTTTGCTCTATGACCTGCAGTGTTTCGTCAGTTAGCCACGATTTCTTCGGGAAACTTCGCTTGCCAAGCACCAGCTGTGCAGCTTCGCTGGTCTGCGATTTAAAATACTTCCAGGCGTCTTCGCTGCTGTCGAGTGTGCCAAGGAGCTCAAAGCGATTGGATATCTCAACACTATGCCTGGCGAGTATCTGGCTCCTTTAGTTTCCCAATATCCTCTGCTACTGGTTTTCTTTCCGATCGCTGTGCATGGAGGCGAAGCTGGACATCAGCACACACAAGCTTGTGATCTGCATTTCCGAGCTCTGCTGATCTGTAAGTTCTGCAGTTTTTCAGCGATGATCTCCAGCGTTTAGAAATAATGACGTAGTCAATCATCTTCTTTGAGCGACCGTCATTACTATACCACGTGTACTGGTGGATAGTCTTACGTTGAAAGTAGGTGTTTGCGATCACAAGTTCATGGGATCGGCACAGTTCGAGTAGGCGAAGGCCGTTATCGTTCAGTGGGTCGGGGGATACAGGTCCAATTGTGCCACGCCAAACACCCATATCATCTCGCACTGTAGCATTGAAGTCACCGAGAAGAACAGTGACATCGTGGGGGGACACTGTTGACAGACATCTAGACAGAGCAGAGTAGAACTCTTCCTTGGTTACGTCGTCGAAATCGTTGGTCGGGGCATAGCATACGAAAATTGTCATCTTGCCATGCTTGTGCCCAAAGCGGGCCTTCATTATTCTGTCCGATACAGCTTCGTGCAAGAGTAAGGCCTTTCTTGCAGGGCCGTTTAGCACGAGACCAACACCATTTCTTCTCATGCTCCCTCCAGACCAGACTAACGAGTGATTATCGCCTATTCGCTCTTCTTCACTTCCAGTAAGACGGGTTTCTGTGAGACCTGCAATTGCCTGTTTATTCTTACGAACTTGAGAAAGTAGGTTCTTTGATGCAGGTGCATTCAGGGTCAAAACATTCCAGGTGGCTATTCGAAGCCCCCTTTGGTCTAGAAGGTTTAGTCTGTCAGTCTTTCTGACGTCGTCAGCATGTCCGTTGACGCGCGATGGTCGAGATCTTAAAAGGGGGTCCAGATCCGAGGCTATGTAGTCACTTTGCGTAGCACTTGATTTTCAGGTGGAGGGTCGCTAGCCCAACCGACCCTAGGCCTGGAATATGATTAGAGCTAGGTTTAACCTAGGTGCTGAGATTCCCGGGGTGGGCTCCACCCGCCACATGAGGTTGCAGCCACCCTGATCGGAGTGTTTAGTTAGGGGATGACCCCATATCCAGAGGCACGTGGTCAGCAGACAAGGTCTGCATCATTCCGGACGAACTCCATCCAACTCATTGTGAGGAGACGCATGGTATCATTTTAGACATTCGCTTTTGTTTATTGCATTAAATACGCCAGTGCATCGAAGTTTTATGTAATATGTGAGTTTGATTCCTACTTATTTATTTATATTTTTCTTTTCTTTTCTTTGTTTTTTCTCTCTCTTCGTGTGCTTAGTTTGCTGTATTTCGTTTTATGTTATTTTTTTAAAAAGAAAATTTTTTTCCATCGAGAAAGGCTCTCAGACGTGGATCCGAAGTATTCGGAGTGTTGTTTTATTAAGTGTTTATTTTGTTGTTATTTATTCACTGCTTTGTTAAAATTAAAACCCGTTTTTCTTGCTTAATTTTTTGTTAAGAGTCGTAGTAGCATTAGGAGCAATAGTAGCTGTATGCATATAGCAACTTTTGCTTGTTTTAATATCCTCAATAACATTCTTAGACCACACTGGCTATACATGACAAATAAAACTCAGAGAGGAGAGAAAGTAACAAAATGAAAAATAAAATCAAAAAGGGTGAAAAAACGTGGATTTTGTCAGCCAGTGGCGAATCATGAAAATGACAAAATATAAGCAAATATTTCGACAAGGACCTCCGCCAAGTCGTCCTCAGTGCTAAACAAAAAAGAAAAAAAAACACGAAAATCTAACCTTTCGAAGTTTACCCTACAAAGACAGAACAGAAACAGTGAGTGTCTGTTTCCCTATAACAAATAATATATGTAAACAATAGGCGAATTGTAAAATACTACTATGAATAAGGCTAATGTTATTAATGTGGAAATTTCAGGGACTGCTACTGGAGCTACGCCCCTGTAGATGCCAATGCTATTGCTTTAAATAATATGTTTTTACCCTAGTACAGGAAAGCTTTGGCATTAAGCAAATTAAATATAAATAAATAAGAAAAGATAATCAATCATCAGTTATGGACACGCTTTTGCAATTATGTGACAAAAGAATATAACAGTCATTGTAAAATTTTAAATCATGGTTTGCACAGGGTTTTACTATGAAGTAATCAAGACCACACAGGAAGTACACATGAGAGCACATGGCCTGATCGAATGGGCTGACCAGCCCGACAAACCTGGTTTTGGATATTTAATGAGACATACTTACGACATATTTTTTTCTCCTTCCAAAAAATAATTTTCAGACGGAGGCTTAGATTTCCTACCTGAACAAATGCTATATAATCTAAAAATAGAACTGCTGGAGAGGAAGTGAACAGCCTTGGAATATCTGACAAGAGCCAGAATCATTGGTGTAATCAATCAGTCTAGATAATTCAGAAGTGAACAACCAATTTTGCTCCAGTAGTGGAGCGGCTAAGCATGAGAATGGTGCATTTTTCAAGAAAGCATGAAAGTTAGTGGACATAAACATTCGACCACGCTGAACAATCCTGGTACTGGAGGCAAAAAATTTCATCACTGGAACGTATTCAAAACTTCGTATAACGTTGCAAATCGTCAAATGGAGTTTTAATTGCTCAAGAAAGTGTTGAAAAGGGAAAAAATGCTGCCGAACCTACTGGTCGTCTCACTTTTATCCTTAGATCGTAAGAACGTCTTCTAAACGTCAGAAAAATTCAAATGGGATTTTAATAGGCCAAGGAGTTCTTACAATGAGTTAAAATAGCTGCTGAACCCTCTAGTCGTCTAACCTTCACCTTCAGATATTAAGAACGTCGTCTAAACATCCCAAAATGTCGCGTCTTTTTCATATAACGATTTGCTGATATATAAGATACAGTAAATTAAAGCCGTGGATGAGACCTCAACTGTGCCGAAAATTCCTTGAAAGGCAGGCAACAAATTAGGTAACAAGAACGTCACATTTTGTTCAGAGTAGGCAAGTTGATTTTCAGATAGAAAATAAGTTTTTATGAGGACACTCCCCCAGATGACACTCCCCCACAACCCTCAGGGCAAGGGTTTTAAGTTACGCCCTGGGGGCATATAAGGATTTACAAGAAGGCGTTGTCGTAGAAACTTCAAAACAGGTTCATTCGATTGGAAATTCAAAGGGCTAGTTCCCTTCTTAATATTCGAAAGTGATTGGAGGGGAACTAGCACCTCCCCATGCCCATCATTCCCCCAAACACATCCAATCAAAATTTTGATATAGAAATTTTGTTCAGCGTAGTTGATTTCCAGAGAGAAAATATGTTTTTGAGGAGGATACTCCCCAACAACCCTCAGGGCAAGGCTTTTAAGTTATGTCCTGGGGTATATAAGGTTTTTATAGAAGGCGTTGTCATAGAAACTTCAAAAGGGGCTTATTTGATTGGAAATTCAAAAGGCTAGTGCCCTTTTTGATAGTCAAAACTGATTGGAGGGCAACTAGCCCCCCCCCCTCACGTCCATCATTCACCCAAAAACATCCAATCAAAATTTTGAGATAGCCATTTTGTTTAGCGTAGGCTAGTTGAATTCCAGATAGAAAAAATGTTTTTGAGAAGGACACTCCTCCACAGCTCTCAGGGCAAGGGTTTTAAGTTATACCCTGGGAGCATATAAGGTTTTTATAGAAGGCGTTGTCGTAGAAACTTCAAAAAAGGCTAATTCGATTGGAAATTCAAAAGCTAGTGCCCTTTTTAATAGTCGAAAGTGATAAGTAATATTTTTTGTTGTTGTTTAGACCAGGGCACTTCGTATCGAAGGAGTTGTCGTGGGAACTTCGAAAGCGGCTCATTCGATTGAAAATAGAAAAGTTTGATGCCCTTTTTAATAATCGAAAGTGATTGGAGGGCAACTAATCCTCCTTCCACTCCCACCCTCCCATTGGCCCATTATGTTTAAAAAATAAATGTTGCCTTAAGATTAAATCAAAATGCACTTTTATAATGCTAATTCCCAATAAGGCATCTCAGCAGTATTCCAAGAACGGCTGAGGGTATTATGTTAAAACTTTCAACGCTACTTCTGCTCTTAAAATTTAACCAAATCAAGATAGTGTAAATTTTCCATTTCAGGTCAACTAGAGGAGGTATGAAACTAAGTTAAACAGTACTATTTGTGTCCAGATTTTTAAAATGGTGTATGTTGTTAAAAATTGCTGAAAATTTTCCTCCAGCATACAAATAGCAGGCCAACAAAGTCTTAAAAAACGAAAAGATTTAAAGTGTTATTTTCTTTTTCCCTGAAAAGACTATGTCAATATAAAACCAACAGTAATTAATTAAAAAAACTTTTTCCACAAAATAAGATTTTCAAAGAAAAGGTAAAGAACTCCATTAAAAAAAATGAGCAAAAATAAAATCAAACAATCTACCAAGCTTGAAACTACCACAAATTAGCATCGATAAATAAATGAAACCCAAAACGAACAGAAATTAAAATAAATAAGCGATTCAAACTCAAAACGAGCAGAAATTAACGTAAGTTGGGCGCAAAACCCCTATGCCTTCCCAAGGCCAGAACATAATTTGCACTTTACTGAAAAATATACAAATGAATGTGCATTGTCAGTTTAACATACACATACTGATATTTAGTAATCAAAATGTTAAAATTATTTGATTTATTAAAGTTATAAAAATAAAAACATTATATTTTTTCAGTAATGTGCAATTTTTGTTCTGACCTTGGGAAGGCATAGGGGTTTTGACAACAAAACTATAATCCAATGGTACACCTGGTCTACCCTCCTAAACAGCTGTCTATTCTATTCCTTTAAAAATGCCATTATGCCGTACCCGCTCTATTGTCAGTATTATTTCCAGCCTTCTTAGTATTCTTTTACCAGGAATGTTGAGCTTTGTCATTAGGCAGTGTTAAAAAAAATCATATAAAAAATCAAAAAATAAAATAGTTAGATTGACATATGCTTTGCAATTATGCGGCTAAAGGATATGACACCTATAATAAAATTTTAGCTTATGTATTAAAAAGGTTTTTCCCATAAAGTAATTAATAGCAGACAGGAAGTACATATAAATGCAGATTAATTCATATATGAAAATGCATTCATTGAACTTCAATTCTTGCTTGCAGCTAGTCTTAAACAGTATTGTCAACACGGTGCAATTGCGCAATTTTTTGGCACAACTTGGATGCTCTGGTACAAAACGGTCAACTTGTACATTACGCGGTACCGTCCAAATTTTCTATTACAATTGGAGACATACTCAAGACACCTCTTGGAGATTTAAGGGAAAAAAGTAACTTCTGTTGACATGACATAAGGCGAAATCTCTGCAAGTTTCAAACTACTTATCCCATTTGAAACAGTGCTCGAAATTGGTTTCCGAGAAAGGATGAGAGTAGGAATGACCTATCGACTCCCACGAGAACACCGTGCTGCCATCTACAATTTGGTCTAACACTGACAGGTTATAATTTATTCAAGGATTATCGATCCACGAAGGGGAGAGAATTGCTGAGAACGTGATTTGCATAATCGAGGGGAATTATTGATTTACTAAAGGGGAATAAAGAAACAAATATGGCTTCTTTGATCTTAGGTCTGAGGGATAAACGCTCTTTAGGTCAGAGAGAAAAATTAGTATTCTATTTTTAAACAAGGCTTCGTTGATCTTTAGTGTCAGGAATTAGAAATGACATCACTTGTTGTCTTGGAATTATGCGGGAGTCTAAAGAGACAGAAATTCTATTTTTAAATACGGCTTCACTGATCTTTAAGTCAGAGAGATAAATTGATATTCTAACGAAACCTAAATAGTGTAGCTATGAACATTTATGAGATGAAGAGATTAACGCGGGAAAGGGTTTCCTAGGAATTTCAAATGTGACAGCGCAGGGATGCCAAAACAAAAGGAACACGTAGAAATTATGTTTAGGGATTATTTGGGCGAAACCGTTTTAGACATTTTAGAAGATGATTTAAGCAAAACCGTTTGAAGCATTTTAGAAGATGATTTTAGAAGATAATTTAGAAGATGATTTGAGGGTGAAACTCTGTGGTCGTTATAATACACAAGTTCCATTTGAACAGTGTTGTGAGGTCCCCTTCCCCAGGGGACCCCTCCTACCCCTACCCCAAAGGCCCCCCGGGCCTCCAACCCATTTTTTAATACTTTTTTGCGCACTTGAGACAAAGAAGGACCCCCACGTTTCAAAAGGCTTTATTATATCTTTTCAGAACAACTTCTTTTCTTAATATCCCTCTTAACCCCCATTTTACAAGTTGAAGTACCCATCCTTTTCACCCACAACTTTACTTTACAGCTTTTTGAATGCCCCAACACCAAGCAATACTTTTCAAAAGGCATTTCAGTACAAGTTATTTTCTTAATGTCCCTCCTAAACCCATTTTACAAGTTGTAGTATCCCATCCTTTTCACCCACAACTTTACTATACAGCTTTTTGAATGCTCCAACACCAAGCAATACTTTTCAAAGGCATTTCAGAACAAGTTCTTTTCTTAATGTCCCCCCTAAACCCATTTTACAAGTTGAAGTACCCATCCTTTTCACCCACAAGTTTACTTTACAGCTTTTTGAATGCCCCAACACCAAGCAATACTTTTTAAAGTGCATTTCAGAACTAGTTCTTTTCTTAATCTCCCCCCTAAACCCATTTTACAAGATGAAGTACCCATCCTTTAACCCACAACTTTACTTTACAGCTTTTTGAATGCCCCAACACCAAGGAATACTTTTCAAAAGTCATTTCAGAACAAGTTCTTTTCTTAATGTCCCTAAACCCATTTTAAAAGTTGAAGTACCCATCCTTTTCATCCACAACTTTACTTTACAGCTTTTTAAATAGTCCAACACCAAGCAATACTTTAAAAAAGGCATTTCAGAACAAGTTCTTTTCTTAATGTCCCTCCTAAACCCATTTTACAAGTTGAAGTACCCATCCTTTTCACCCACAACTTTACTGTACAGATTTTTGAATGCCCCAACACCAAGCAATACTTTTCAAAAGGCATTTCAGAACAAGTTCTTTTCTTAATGTCCCTCCTAAACCCATTTTACAAGTTGAAGTACCCATCCTTTCACCCACAACTTTACTTTAAAGCTTTTTGAATACCTCAACACCAAGCAATACTTTTCAAAGGGCATTTCAGAACAACTTCTTTTCTTAATATCCCTCCTAAACCCATTTTAGAAGTTGAAGTACCCATCCTTTTCACCCACAACTCTACTTTACAGCTTTTTGAATGCCACAACACCAAGCAATACTTTTCAAAAGGCATTTCAGAACAACTTCTTTTCTTAATGTCCCTCCTAAGCCCATTTTAAAGGTTGAAGTACCCATCCTTTTTACCCACAAGTTTACTTTACAGCTTTTGAATGCTCCAACACCAAGCAATACTTTAAAAAAGGCATTTCAGAACAAGTTCTTTTCTTAATGTTCCTCCTAAACCCATTTTACAAGTTGAAGTACCCATCCTTTTCACCCACAACTCTACGTTACAGCTTTTTGAATGCCACAACACCAAGCAATGCATTTCAAAAGGCATTTCAGAACAACTTCTTTTCTTAATGCCCCTCCTAAACCCATTTTACAAATTGAAGTACCCATCCTTTTCACCCACAACTTTACTTTACAGCTTTTTGAATGCCCCAACACCAAGCAATACTTTTCAAAAGGCATTTCTGAACAAGTTCTTTTCTTAATGTCCCTCCTAAACCCATTTTACAAGTTGAAGTCCTTTTCACCACAACTTTACTTTACAAATTTTTGCACACCACAATATCATGCAAGGTTCCACTTCACTTCAGATTTTTCTCAACGAGATGAAAAAAATTAAAATACTGTTCCAAATTTTTCATAGAAGATAGAAAGTTCAAGTTATCTTCTGAATTTTGTTAAAGAACTTACAGTTCAATTCTAGTTTCTCCAGAGAAAATAAAAATCTTCCACTTCAGTTCTTAATTTCACAAAGACACAAGGAAATTTAAAGTTCTATTTGAAATTTTTCCGTAGCAGATAGAAAAAGCTATACCATAGTTGGGAATATTTTCCCGGACGATAAAAAGTTCTACTTCAATTTTAAGTTTTCTCAACGAAGTGAAGAAAAGTTCAAGTTCTAGTCTGAATTTTCTCAATGAAAAAAGAAATTAGTTATTGATCCATTCTATTTTTCCAAATAATATAAAAAGGTTACACTTCAGTTTAGATTTTTCTCAAAGAGATGAAAAAATTTTAAATATTGTTCCAAATTTTTCTTAGATCATAGAAAAGTTCAAGTTCTTTTCTGAATTTTACCAAAGAACACACTTCAATTCTAATTTCTCCAGAGAAAATAAAAATCTTCCACTTCATTTCTTTATTTCACAAAGACACTCCCCCACAACCCTCAGGGCAAGGGTTTTAAGTTACGCCCTGGGGGCATATAAGGACTTACAAGAAGGAGTTGTTGTAGAAACTTCAAAACAGGCTCATTCGATTGAAAATTCAAAGGGCTAGTTCTCTTCTTAATATTCGAAACTGATTGGAGGGGAACTAGCCCCTCCCCACGCCCATCATTCCCCCAAACACATCCAATCAAAATTTTGATGTAGCCATTTTGTTCAGCGTAGTTGATTTCTAGACAGAAAATATTTTTTTGAGGAGGATACTCCCCAACAACCCTCAGGGCAAGGCTTTTAAGTTATGTCCTGGGGTATATAAGGTTTTTATAGAAGGCGTTGTCATAGAAACTTCAAAAGGGGCTTATTTGATTGGAAATTCAAAAGACTAGTGCCCTTTTTGATAATCAAAACTGATTGGAGGGCAACTAGCCCTCCCCCACGTCCATCATTCACCCAAAAACATCCAATCAAAATTTTGAGATAGCCATTTTGTTTAGCGTAGGCTAGTTGAATTCCAGATAGAAAATATGTTTTTGAGAAGGACACTCCTCCACAGCTCTCAGGGCAAGGGTTTTGAGTTATAGGTTAGGTTAAGTTAGGTTAGGTTAGCCTACGTACGCGCGCGTACGTAGGCTAACCTAACCTAACTTAAACATTAAGAGATGTTTACTAGCTAACCTAACCTAACTTAGCTAACCTAACTTACCTAACCTAACTTAACCTAACCTAATCTAACCTAACTTAATCTAGTCTAACCTAACCTAACCATACTCACCGGAAAATCCCCCCAGGTCAACTTTGTATTTCTCTCTCACTATGCATGCTTGCGGCTGTAGCAATCGTACTCTATGGTTGCTCTTACATTGGAAGCGGCTTTCCCAGTGGTACTCCATGGTAGGTTATCGAGACTATCTAGTTTATTACGTGTGTTAAATCAGTATTTTTTTGCCATTGGAGGGATAAACACCTACACCATATTTTTAAAAAAAGACGTGAAAATGAATTATTCGAAGAAAGTGTGTGCACATGATAAAGTCATTGTTGCCTTGAATGCTGACAAAGATATATATTTGAACTATGGAACAAGTAGTAGTGGAGATCTTATTGGGAATGTGTGCCTACGTTGTCATGACAGTGAGGAGTTAAATTCCTCTGGAGTAGTCAAGAATTTTCATCATTCAAAAGGTGGATATGTGAAAGTATCGTTTCCAGAGAATTTAGTACTCAAAGAGAATGCCAAAATAAAAATAATAGTTGATGAAGATGGGCAACTTCTTGCTAATGGTTCTGGTAACATGTTAGCCGTTGATAGATCTTATTGTCATCTTTCCGGTGTTAGCATTCGAATGAAATCAGAAAGGAAAAGAAGGGCCTACTGCTGCACTAACATTATAAATCATATCTTGTCAACGTGCCAGAACTGTTGCCTCTGTAAAAATAATATGATAATAGACAGGGAAATTGCCGGTAAAATAAAAAGAGCATTGGCAGACAATATCACTAATGAATAAAATGACAAATTGATTGGAAAATGAAGCACAAGTGAGCATTATTACTACTATTGATCATATAGTCAATGAATCAAATAATACCTAGGATGAAACTTGTATTGAATCAGTAGGTGACATCTCAGTGAAAATTGTATAGGACTCAAAATGGATGAATGATTATTCTAGTGGTTATGAACTAAGAGAAGTGAGTAACTCTAGTATCAAGAGAGAGAGAACTCGATAAATTATTTTATGGAACAGATTCAGAATGTTCAATGTTGTTCAATGATGTTAATAATGTAAAACAATGTCTGTAACATATTTTTATGTTGTTACTATATGTTGTTACTTCAATAAAATATTTTATGCATTACTCTGTTATATTTCTATTATCTTAGGGAACGTTAGCATGTTAAGCGCTTAGAATGTTTATTAAAAAGTTGGAGATTTTTTATTTTCTTTGAAAAAAATTAGAATTGAACTATAACTTTTTTCTTTTCTCTAAGAAAATTCACAAGAGAACTTTAAATTTCTTTGTGTCTTTGTGAAATTAAGAACTGAAGTGGAAGATTTTTATTTTTCTCTGGAGAAATTAGAATTGAACTGTAATTTGTTTAATAAAATTCAGACTTGAGTTAATTTTTCATGATCAAAGTATAACTTTTTCTATCTTCTATGAAAAATTTAGAACAGTAATTTAAATTTTTCCATCTTTTTGAGAAAAATCTGAACTGAAGTGGAAATGTTTTATTTTTTCTTGAAAAAATATAATTGATCTGTAACTTATTTCTTTTCATATGGATAATTAGGAAAAGAACTTGAACTTTTCTTCACATCAATGAGAAAATTAGAAATAAAATGAAGCTTTTTATCTTCCTGGAAAATATTCACAATCATAGAATAACTTTTCCTATCTTCAACGCTAAAATTTAGAACGTTATTTTAAATTTTTTTATGTCTTTGGGAAAAATCTCAGAATCAAAGTGGAGCTCCTTATCTTCATAGTGAAATATTCACGATCAATGTGTAACTTTTTCTATCTTCTAAAAAAAATTTGGAGGAGAATTTTAAATTTATGTCTTTGGGGGAAAATCTGAACTGAAATGGAACCTTTTTATATTATTAGGAAATATAGAATTGATCAATAACTAATTTCTTTTTCATTGAGAAAATTCAGAAGAGAGCTTGAACTTTTCTTCACTTCGTTGAGAAAATTTAAAATTAAAATAGAACTTTTTATCTTCCGAAAAAATATTCACAACTAAGGTATAACTTTTCTATCTTCTATGGAAAAATTTAAAATAGAACTTTAAATTTCTTTGGGTCTTTGTGAAATAAAGAATTGAAGTGGATGATTTTTATTTTCTCTGGAGAAACTAGGATTGAAGTGTGTTCTTTGGTAAAATTCAGAAATGAACTTGAAATTTTCTATGTTCTAAGAAAAATTTGGAACAGTATTTTAAATTTTTTCATCTCTTTGAGAAAAATCTGAACTGAAGTGGAACCTTTTCATATTATTTGGAAAAATAGAATTGATCAATAACTAATTTCTTTTTTCATTGAGAAAATTCCGACTAGAACTTGAACTTTTCTTCACTTCGTTGAGAAAATTTAAAATTGAAGTAGAACTTTTTATCTTCCGGGGAAATATTCACAACTATGGTATAGCTTTTTCAATCTTCTACGGAAAAATTTCAAATAGAACTTTAAATTTCCTTGTGTCTTTGTGAAATTAAGAACTGAAGTGGAAGATTTTTATTTTCTCTGGAGAAATTAGAATTGAACTGGAAGTTCTTTAATAAAATTCAGAAGATAACTTGAACTTTCTATCTTCTATGAAAAATTTGGAACAGTATTTTAAATTTTTTCATCTCTTTGAGAAAAATCTGAAGTGAAGAGGAACCTTGCATGATATTGTGGTGTGCAAAAAAGTTGTAAAGTAAAGTTGTGGTGAAAAGGATGGGTACCTCAACTTGTAAAATGGGTTTAGGAGGGACATTAAGAAAAGAAGTTGTTCTGAAATGCCTTTTGAAATGTATTACTTGGTGTTGGAGCATTCAAAAAGCTGTAAAGTAAAGTTGTGGGTGAAAATTATGGGTACTTCAACTTGTAAAATGGGTTTAGGAAGGACAGTAAGAAAATAACTTGTTCTGAAATGCCTTTTGAAAAGTATTGCTTGGTTTTGGAGCATTCAAAAAAGCAGTATAGTAAAGTTGTGGGTGAAAAGGATGGGTACTTCAACTTTTAAAATGGGTTTAGGGACATTAAGAAAAGAACTTGTTCTGAAATGACTTTTGAAAAGTATTGCTTGGTGTTGGAGCATTCAAAAGCTGTAAAGTAAAGTTGTGTGTAAAAAGGATGGGTCCTTCAACTTGTAAAATGGGTTTAGGAGGGATATTAAGAAAAGAACTTGTTGTGAAATGCCTTTTGAAAAGTATTGCTTGGTGTTGGGGTATTCAAAAAGCTGTACAGTAAAGTTGTGGGTGAAAAGGATGGGTACTTCAACTTGTAAAATGGGTTTAGGATGGACATTAAGAAAAGAAGTTGTTCTGAAATGCCGTTTGAAAAGTATTGCTTGGTGTTGTGGCATTCAAAAAGCTGTAAAGTAGAGTTGTGAGTGAAAAGGATGGGTACTTCAACACAGGAAATGCTACAGCTGTTCACTGTTCGCTCTCATCATGAACAGATTTCCATAACCCTAGTTCTACACAATCTGCTTCATCAGAGCAAGTGTTTGAGAACCCTTGCTTTGAATTGCACCATCTATATTATCTACCAAGTTGTTCGTGATTCAAGCTCGCTAATAACTCTCAATAAGTAAATATATCCAGGCGCCCCTAAATTTCTGCTGTCAGCGTACACTCAGACGACAAATAAGCCCTACGGCTACATTTTGCTAGATCTTAATTTTGAGCCCACCCGAGGATCTACGTGTAGTCACCGACATTTTCGACAATGAAATTACAGTACATCTTCCAGTGAACAGTTGAAAAACCTATTAGTTGCCATTATGACACTGAAGAAACTACACGAACAACGGCATTTATTTTCCGTTTTAGGCACTTCAAAACCTCCACTCAGGAGGACTATACTGATACATGGTGTTGACAATGATTTCATTAATCTAATATCTGAACTTTGTTTAAATTTAACTGAGGGCAATGTACACTTGCCAGAAGTTGTTAGACAACAGACAAAGCAACATTGTTCCACTGTACGCGCCTTGGCTTGCAAAAACAAGGGAAATATTTTTAAAAGAAAACGTCTCCTTCTAGCGGGCGGTAGCTTTTTTACACTTTTACTGCCAATAATTGCAGGACTTGTAAACAGTTTTCTCTAGAGAATGGCTAAACCCTATAAATTGACGCCATTTGAACTTATCCTCTCGCCCGTCGAACATTTTGAAGACAATCTAAGCAAATTCATTAATGATGAGAATATTGCTGATGACAGAAAACTGCTTTTACTTCAAGATGCATTGCGACGTGTGGACAACCATAGACCTTATCGTGAGAGACTCACCACTGTCACCGTCACAGATCCCTCCAAACAGGAAACATCTCCTCAAGATTCTGCAGCAGCAGCAGCAGCCGTGCAATCAAAGAAGAAGGAATTGAATTCTATAGTGACAACAATTGGAAACCTATTGCCAGTGACCTATCGAGAACAGAGTAAAAGAGTATTATCATATCTCATGTTGGAAACTGGTGATGAACATCAAGTTCAAGTCGACAGCACAGGGAAACGAATTATAATTCAAGGAAAGTTATAATCTAGTTGATTTAATTTCTGATATGGTGACGAATCGTAAAGGACTTTTATCATTTGACAATAATATATACACCTTTCTTAATACATCAAACTTCCCCAAAAGTCTCATCGGCAATAAGAAAATTCTAAAGAAACTAAGAGGATATAATCCTCCAACAATGCCAACGCCACCATTTAAAAAAGAAGAAGATTCAATATTTGAAAATACTAGCAGCAGCAGCAGCAGCAATGATTTTATAACACCTGTGGCTGCTAGTCAAAAGCGAAGACGGATTCATTCACCCTCCAGTGTGCAAAAGGGGAGTGGACATTACACTACGTGTTTGCGTTGAAAATGGTTGAAGTTCTGAAACATGTCTATGAACATATTGGTGAAGCGGGAAGTTTAAGTTCCCCCAAAACGCTTTCTAAAGTTGTCTCTGACAGCACATTAAAAAAAAACAAAAGAGTATCTACAGAATGAACCAAGTTACGCACTGCATCGGAATCGCAGGCTTCGTGGCAAACAATATCGACAAACTAAAGCCTTTTTCTCTCTGCATATAATGCAAACGGATCTTTTAACTTTAGACGCAATTCAACGACGTCACAATGCACCCTACAAATATATTCTAGTGGCAATCAGTGTCTTTAGTCGCTATGCCTATGCCATTCCATTACGGTCAAAAAGAGGTATTGAAGTTGCTCAGGCCATTGAAAGTATTCTTGAACAGGAATGCTATAGAAAAATTCAATCGGATCGTGGTAGCGAATTTGTTAATCCCCATGTGCAAAAGGTTCTATTGAAATATAATACAACACTTTATCATGGTCACAGCCCGATAAAGGCTGCATTGGCTGAACGATTGATAAGAACGATTCGTCTATTAATTTCAAGATATTTTACACTGAAAAATACATCTGCTTTTATTCAGGATTTAGATAAAATCATGCGGATATACAACCATTGACCCCATCGATCTCTGTCCAACTCAAGCTCTCGGGAAGTTCATTGCAGTGAAAATACATTTGATGCTTTTCTAAAGCAATATTCCAGTGGTGAAAAAGAAAAAAATGTGAAGAAGAAATTCAATGTTGGTAATACTGTTCGAATTAATAGAACCACCAATATTTTTGAAAAGGGGAATTATTTATGGAGCACTGAACTTTTTAAAGTGTCCAAAATCCTGGACACCGAACCCACAACATATTGACTGTGAGACACCAAACATGATGTGATTCTCGGCGGTTTTTAGGAATATGAATTGCAAAAAGTTAGAAACACTAGTGAAATTTATGAAATTGAAAAGATATTAAAGAGTCGTACTCATAGGGGCCAGAGACAGTTGCTTGTTCGCTGGCTAGGATACAACTCTGATTTTGATTCTTGGGTCAGTGTTGAAGATATTAACAATGCCCAAGGATTTCTATGTGACTTTCATGTCCAATGTTTCTGATCC
This sequence comes from Artemia sp. Kazakhstan ARC1039, assembly GCA_029168905.1. Lineage (NCBI taxonomy): Eukaryota > Metazoa > Arthropoda > Branchiopoda > Anostraca > Artemiidae > Artemia > Artemia sp. Kazakhstan ARC1039. Next base: position 17,804 of record JAQQPU010012741.1, read on the forward strand.
TCTCTACAATGACCTGAATAGAACAAGTGATTTTTGGACGAAACTCTCCTCCACCATCAAATTCTACGACAATGGAAAGTATGAAGTGGCTCTTGTCGACTGTATTCTCAAAAATACCTACGACATCCTGAGAAAAGATCGTAAATATGAAATAAAAATTATACCCTATGATTGGCCGCCACCACCCTCAGGTGATCAAGAACAAATTCAAAAGATCAATTGGATGGATTATCCATATTTTGAATTACCCTATGAGGAACTCACCTGTATGGATGATTTATGTCGTTCTATTAATAAAAGAATTTCCTCTCGTAAAAAAGGAGCTTTTCATTTCAACTATTCAAAGGAGGAGGGCAAGATCTACATTAGTTCACCTATTACCAATGAAAAGGTTATTCTCCATGATAATCTAAAGGACGTTCTTGGCTTTAAACTCAATATAATCAACGGTAAAAGTGCCGGAAACACTAATTTAATTTTTGCTGACTACCCACCTGCCTTCTCCACGGATACTTGTATATTTCTCTACGCCTCATTTGTGGAAACATCTCGGGTTGGTAATTCAAATGTTCCCCTCCTATGAGTTCTTGAACGAAAAACCAATCAAGAACATATTCACCACTACAATATAAAGCATCTTCAGTATATTCCTGTAAACACTTCCTATTTAGAACTCTGTCAGTTAACACTAAGAACTGAATTAGGTGATCCCATAGCAATATCAAAAGGTTTGGCTGTGATTAAATGCCATTTTCGACCCATCGTTCAACAACAAGATGTCTAATAGAAAAGTGGTATTCATTTGTCCTGATATTTACTGCTATGTTAATACTCTTGGCCCAAGACAACAGGGCAATGGAATGGACTATTACAAAGGTCGCTCGTCAATGTCTGGCTATGGTCTTGGCAGTTGGTTTGCTAAGCTGTTTCGCTCTTCACTACCACTGGCTAGAAAATATCTTGTACCGGCTGCAACAGATTTTGCATCCTCTACACTATATGATTGGGGCTCTGGCAAGGATTTTAAAAAAAGTGCTACGGAAAATCTTAGGTCCAGTGAGCGAACCCTTGGCGAGAGATTAAAACAAAATGGAAAAGGTTTAAAAAGGTCGAGAAACAATGCATCACTCATCAGTCTCTACTCAGGTCGGAAACGAAAGACATCACCCCTGTCAAAGAAAAGAAGGAAAAAGCCGACACGGACTGTAAACAGTAGAAGAAGAAGAAGAAGCCCCAGGAAGAGAATTGTTAGATCGAAACTAGATTTCTTTTCCTAAGATGTCCTACCTACCACATAAGGATTCTCAACCTTCAATCACCGCCTCATTGAATCTATTCAATGCTGAAAATGTTGATGTGTGTGTCAAGCATGGATACTATGAACAATTTTATCCTCAACAACCCCTCTCCGATAATATCCACTTTCAAATTTATTCCAATGAAGACAAATTTATGGACATGTCTTCGACATTTATAGATTTACAAATGAAAGTCCGGAAATCCGATAATACATTGCCAATTCGGGCCGATGGAATATCCTATGAAAATTGTATACTACATAATTTATTTCGTCAAATCAGTGTTTACATCAATGGCACGCTGGTGAGCGCAAGCAACAATCTCTCAAATTATACAAGCTATATGCAATTCATGCTGATGACACATAAATCATACAAGGAATTGAGAGGCACCTCCAATGGATATGAATATATTACTAATACTGATAGTACAGATGCACTTAAAAATGCTACAACTAGTGAATTACATCTAGTTGGAAAAATATATCATGAAATATTTAATATACCCCAATGGTTACCGCCCAATGTTAAAGTGGATATAAAATTAACGCTTGCACGATCCAATTTCATATTGAGAGAAGAACTTGCTGCCAATCCTGATGTGACTCTCTCCCTCACCTCAGCAATACTTCATATACGCAAACAACAAGTCATGAGTTCTGTTGCTTTGGCAGTGGAAAAATTGATAGTCAGTGGAAAGAATATTAAACTACTTGTTCCTCATACAATCACCAATCAACGTCTTATGGCCATGGGGTCACACACCTTCACCGACTCATCCTTTATCAATGGCGAAATTCCGTCAAAGATCACTTTGGCATTTGTAAAAAGCTCTAGTGCAATAGGTTCGTGGACTGGATGTCCACATAAATTTGAAATGTTTGGACTTTCATCTCTTGTCTGAAAAGTAAACGGTATCCCACTCTACAATCTATCTTTTGATAAATCCTATAGAACATTGTATGAGTTGACCATGCAAACCCTAGATCATGATTCGCAACTATTTGAAAATGGTATAACCGAAGAAATGTTTGCTAAAACACATGGTATCATTGTACTAGATTTGTCTGGCACGCAGGATATGAGTATAGTACGTACGGGGAGCGTGCGTTTAGAGTGTACATTTGCTGACCCATTGGCTGAGAGTATTGCACTAATCTCACTAAATCAATATGAAACCTATTGGGAAATCACTCCTGAAGGCAGTGTTCTACTAGACTTGGCACCATGAACACCAGTCAAATAATCAATGTATTTAATATGGATCCCTACATGTCCCAGTACAAATCCTTTTGTCTGCCCTCGGACTTTCTTGGAAAAGTTCAAAGTGGAAACAATACCTTGATTATTATTAATAGTAGTCCGTCGACTGTGCTGATGGGTCATTGGCTGTGCATCTTTCAAACAATGAAGACGATTGAATTTTTTGATCCTCTTGGTCTACCCTATACATTCTACACACCCCACATCAGCAACTATATTGAGAGCAGTGGGAAAACTATTATTCAAAATCGGAGGGGATGCAGGATCTGATGACTAAAAGCTGTAGCTTCCATGTACTAATATATTTTGTGTTCCGATGTCGCGGCTATACTTACAAGCAGTTTCTCAACATTTATGTTGACAATCCACGTCTGAAAGACTTTCTAGTGGAAAATAGCCTCTCAGACCTGTACAGTATAAATTTCAGTGCCCTAAGAGTAAAGTGTTTAAAAAATGTTTGTGAATTTGTTTATTAATAAAATGCATATATATATATATATATATACAACAATGTATTTAAATCTTCACTTTAGATTTCTTCTTCTTCATCGATGTATAGGCAACTGTCGTGAACCACTAATGCCGGTAAATCATTTGGATTCAGTGTATATTGATCTTGATTGACTGCAAAGTCAGGGTCACATTTTCTACAGTATAATGTAACTTCACTCTTGTCAAAATCTTCTTGTATAGTCAATGATACTATTTGCATTCATATTATGAAATTCACGAGTTTCAATCAGTCTATTTGAAGCAATATCACATACAGTGTTTTCAAATGGTGAATTACATTCGGTAACTGCCAAATAAAAATCACTTGCTTTATAGTCATAATAGGCGTGTCGTCACAACGATGACGTAGAAACCAAATTGTCTTGTTACCCCACCAGTTTAATCGTAGACCAGATTCTTCCTCCCAGAATAATTTAAATCCACGACGATACTAATCTCGTAGAAATAAACTAAAATCATGTTTGGGATTCTTTCCAATCACAGCGGGGTAAGTATTCTCCCACTGATCACATTTGTCATAGTGACAATTGGAGCACAGATGTCCTCTAGGGTGAGAGTCACAAATCTCTTCAAGACATGAATTACATCCTTTAATTTGTACTGCATAGCCTCTATGTAATTTACAAGGATTACATAATTTGCACTTTTCACTATAGTCATCAATAATTGTACAATTCTCACACTGAGTCCAACTGCCAAGAGTGTACATGCATAGTGGACATGTATAGAACATTTTTCGGTTTCCAATGTCAACTCTCTCTCACAGCTAAAACGAAACTGATCGTCCCTGCTGACGGAAAAATTCAGTGTGGAGGAATGGGAGAGGAGTAACTCTGTGACGTCACCTCTTTCGAATGGTGGGGGAGCCATCTACATTGAATCTATGGCAATGTTTTCAAAAGTGTATCCATGATATTATTCTGCCTTGTTCCAATTAATATATCAATAAATTGAGTATAAGCATTTGAGTCACATCGACAAAGCTTCATACATTAGTCCAATGGGGGAGAATCAGTTTTCATTATATTGTCAAGTGTTCCCCGAGAGAATATCCTGCGTTGAAGAGATAACTCGAGAAAATCGTCATCCAAAATCAAATGTTTTTCCATAAACACTAAGTTCGATCTAATTCTCTCTTTCTCAAATTTATTCATTTTTCAATCCTTTCACTCTGACTGTTGACTCTAGACTGACCATGTTTCGTTAGCCTAACATTCTAACAACAAAAAGAAAGGGGACATTTTCGATTTCGAAACAAGTTTATTCGATAATTACAACAATAATACTAAGCATGTACAATTAGCGATACAGTTTATTGTCTTCGATATGTTTCACTAATGCACTTAAAGCACATTGAAGTCTATTCACATGTGCTATATCAACTTTTGCAGCGAAACATAATTGATCCTCCATTTTAAATTTGCTCAAGGATATCACATACTTCATCCCATTCCAAGCAAAGCCGTGATCCTCTCGTGATTTCCACCGCAATGTTTGGTGCTCTTGTATTATTGCTACCAACTCCACTATCAACTTCTAATAGGCTAAACATTCCACTCATCATCAGCACAAATATATCCAAATCAGTAAAGTCAAACCGTTCTCACTCCTTTGAATTCAATTCACAGACTAATAAAAACTATAGCAAAAATCCTTTCCTTATATTCTCTGCAATCCTCTCCCGCTAATATGTAACCAGCCCTCTGATTGGTTTAGAAGGAGACACGTGATCATGTTTCCCGTTCCTGGATCAAAACATTCTCCCCACCGATTATGCAATCAATTTCTCGGAAATTCACTTCCCCTTCGATTACGCAATCATTTTCTCGGAAATCCATTTCCCCTAGGGATTCTATGCCCATATATGGAGTCCCGTTCCGGAACTCATGAGGTTAGGTTAGGTTACGCAACCAATTTCTCGGAAATTTAGTTCCCCTAGGGATTCTATGCCCATATATGGAGTCCCGTTCGGAGATATTAGGTTAGGTTAGGTTACGCAATCAATTTCTCGGAAATCCATTTCCCCTAGGGAGTCTATGCTCATATATGGTGTTCGTACAGAGTTAGAATAAATTGTAGATGGCAGCACGCAGTGTAATCAGGAGATATTATGGCTTCCCTACTCTAGTCACTCCAGTTTCCAATCGAATGAGCCCTTTTCGAAGTTTCTACTACAGCTCCTTCGATACGAAGTGCCCGGTATGGAGAAAAAACACATTGTGCCCACATTGTTCTTTACTTAGGCAGCGCTAGCGCGCTGCCTATGATTATCTTTCAGTGGTCCAGGTTAAGAAGACAAAAGATAGAATTTAGCTTGAAAGCTTACTAATTGCAAAAAAAACTATAGCTTAGCAAGGGGACTTTAAATTATCATTGAAAATTATCCTATAGACAGATTTAAGCAAATGTACTTACGGAAAAGAAAACAGGTCATTTATCGGAAAAGAAAAGAAACAGGGGTGAAACCCCAACACTATACAATATAGAAAACCAGAAAGAAGGCAATTAGGCACAGTACATCTACCAAGAACTAAGCAATCAATGTGTTGTAAGGTGACTTTATGGTATTTGGGGGCTGTAGTCGTAAATGCCTTTATTTCTCCCTTTATAGGGGAGGTAAACTCTGGCCCTAAGGTAATTGATCTTTGGTAGCGTGCCTTAGGCTATGACCGAACTAATGAGGCGTACCAACTGGGTATGTTCGAGGGACTAAAGGTAGATTGTATAGAGGTTGGCTATAATACAATACTTTTATTTAATTAACATATAATAATACCAGATATATATTTTGTACTGGGACTGGCTGTCCCACGTAGACCACAGGTCTTGGAAAACCACAATAATATATAATAGGATACTTAGACACTTACAATGATCCGACAAGATTCCAAGGTATTTCTAAAACAACGGACCAGAGGTCAGTCCGGCATAAAGTTAGTATCCGTCTCCCCCTTCCCATAAATGTATCTTTTATACATTTTTATCAACCACATCTTCCTTTATCCAACCGACGCAATAGCTAGGAAGTGGTGATATCTCAATTTCCCGTTAAGCAGAAACTTGGCAGGATATATTCCTTATCTTAATAAAAATTGGTATTTCTAAACTTTGTATTTGCGTCTTAATATATTTTTACTAAATTCCAAATTGACTAAATTAGAAGCTTTACCACAAAATAATTTGTGGACAAAATTAGTTTAAATAATGAGCAACTGATTTTGATCCAGTATCAACAACTTTAACTGTACTATCAACTAATGAATGTGTCATGATAGAAAAGGTGCCGAGAACTCGTTGAAACAGTCTTTTGTCTATTAAAAAAGATAATCCGTCAAAGTTTAAAAACAGTTTGATACGATATGATATATTCAAATCCAGAGTCACGTGCAGCCTGATAACATGAAAGACAAGAAACTGAACAGGTTTAACACTAAAAAAAAGAAGAAAAAAAAACTGCATCCTAATTACGGCCATTATTTTTATAGAGGCTTACAGTTAAAAAAAACTTGATTAATTGGATCTAAACACTTTTAGCAAGAGTTTATATAATCTTTATATACTTCGTACTCACAGACAGTAATTTCTCTTTCGTCCGGACACTCGGAGAGGAAGTTCCACTTGATGATTTTTAGGGCTTAAAATTTGTTTCAGCCAACCCCCCCAGCCCTCCCCCCAGCAAAAAATTTTAAGTCCCTCCACATTCCCTCTAGTTTTGGCTCCATCCCCAGTGCTGTTCGTGAGATAAGGCAGAAATTCTATTTTGAGGACCTAGATATATATTATGTCTTGGATTTTGTTTTATTGCACTTGATAAATATATTTTCTATCGATTTACAAAGTAATTTTAAATGGGTATATTCTAGCCTCAAAGAGACTTAAAGTGCATAAGCCTTTAGGTGGATTTGAGACAAAATTTGTTGGCCCTTTCTCTGCCTCCTCCCCGAAGCTAGAACGTAAGGACTAAATGCCCTTTCAAAAAATTCCCGTAAAATTTCAATATCATCTCACAAACCATTGTCAAAATATTGCAGATATGCAATTTTCATAACTTTGCTAGACACAGTGTCTTCGATTTGTCTCTCTACTTAACCGTAATGAAATTCTAAGTTCCTAAGTGGCTTTTAGTGCCAAAACATTTATTTTGACTGAAAAAAAAACATATGTAACAAACGTTTACTATGTTTTTTTTAAAAACATAGTACCAAAACATTTAGTTTGACTGAAAAAACATATGTAACAAACTTTTACTATGTTAAAAAAAAACATAGTTCCAAAACGTTTAGTTTGACTGAAAAAAAACATATGTAACAAACGTTTATTAGGTTTTTTTTAAACATAGTACCAAAACGTTTAGTTTGACTGAAAAAAAACATATGTAACCCCTAACCCAATACTAAATTTTAAGTCTCCTTGACCCTCCCCTTCCCTTCTCAAGTGCTACCGGAATGTTTTATCTACGACCCTCGAGCTGTCCCAAAAGTCTTGCAGAACTATCATTGTGATAAACTATGTACGTAATATTTTTATTTGACTCTAGTCTCTCCCTCGAGTTATTTTACAACGTCAGCTTGCCCTCCCCCCCTCCTTCTCGACACTCGCTAAAATTTTCAACTTTATGCCCAA
>JAQQPU010012742.1:15012-25497 GCA_029168905.1 Artemia sp. Kazakhstan ARC1039
TATATATATATATATATATGAATATGTATATATATAAACATGAATAAATATATAAATTATGAATAGAAAACACATTATACACAAATGCGGTATCACTAAAACCGTTTTTACTAATTAGCTTTAGACGAAATACGCGTCATTTCCCAATTATCCCAGATGACTACCCAAGGGCTTATCTAGGGTGGTAGGGTTTGAAATTCTTTCCCCCAAATTTTGCCTGACTCATAAAACTGTGACAAAACTATTTCCGATACATTAGAAAAATATTATATCCCCTCCCACCCCAACAAAAGTCATGGATGTGCCCTTCCTACAGACCAAAAAAAAACTCTTTATTTTTGGTAACCGACAAGTTGGTGCCCGTCTGTCTTCATTTTCATCGAAAAAGGCTTTTGTGAATGTTACCTGTAAAAAGCGAGCTTATTCAGAACATTTAGTCCTTACAAAACAAATTTCAGGAAGTTAAATATAACTTAATAAATAATCCGAATTTTTTATGGTTACCTATTAGTTTTAATCCAATGATCGTTTGATAATTGGTCTTTACAAAACAAATTTCAGGAAGTTAAATATAATTTAATAAATAATCAAAATTTTTTATGATTACTTATTAGTTTTAATCCTACGATCGTTTGACAAATATTGATAAAATTTTTTTATCAATATTGCAATTTTTGAGGAAGTGCAATTTTTAGGAGGATTCTTTCAATCCTCCTAAGCTTTCGAAAAGGTCTAAAGCGTATGCCGGTTTCTGTGGAAGAAGCGACACATATGCACGAGCTATCAAAGCTTGACTCTTCAGCTCTATAACATCGATACCAGCCTTATTGAAGTATGTCGCGATCTCGATAAGTAAATCTGTGCTCATGAAGTCTTCGGATTTTGGGTTAAAGAATCGTGTGACTTCTAGTACTGGCAGCTGGACAGAAAAACGCTTTTCAAACTCATTTACCACTCTTTCGAAAACCTCGTAGAACTCTCTTCGCATTTTCTCTGTTTCCGTACTATAGCGGCTATTACGATGTCCTAAGACAATAGCATTTTATAGGCAACTGATGTACACATGAAAGCACGGTTCCTTATTCGACGAAAGTAATAAGACACTAAATCACAGTATCGATATACATATACAGTATCGATATACAGTATCGATACAATATACAGTATCGATAAAGGCTATACTCTCCATTAAAAAAAAAAAAAATGAAACACATTCAAAACCACACAAGATTCATACTCCACCTTCGCGTATGCGTGATTCTGATGTACACATCACGGTAGGCCTATGGAAAAACCTGTTTTTTGCCAGGCAGCAATTGAACTAAGCTTGTGACGTATTTGCTCAGACCCTATACGCATGGTCTGAAATGTGTATCATATTTGGAAAAATAAGACGCTAAAGTATGCAGTACACTAAACACAAAATGAGAAACCACACTCAAGTCCCTAGTCTGGATACCCCCTTTTCCCGGATGTTGCAAATGGCTTTACAGGCTGACCGGGTGCATTAATAATTGGAGACTGTATAATGTGACACGCCGGATCTGACGAAACCATGCCAAAGGATTTATTCTTCAAATGGGTGACCTCGCTGCAAATCTTTGAGTGTCTTCAATTTGCTGTTTTCTAATGACTTGGTTTTTGGCTTTTCAGGAATAAATCGAAAACAGCAAAAAATGGAAAAGGAAGAGTAAACTAAGAGTTTCAGAGTTGAAAATTGGGCCCCTCAAAAAATCAGGAGGGGGCGTGGCCCTCCATATAACACTAACTAACGTATTCGAGAATGGAAGTTATGTAAAAGTGACGAGGATAAGGTACAGTAAGGATGGTAGTGATGACCGCCTTCTCACGATGTCTCTGAGAGTAATAGGCACAAATATGGGCTTAAAACTGCTAATTTTAGTCACCGTCCAATCACTGATCACCCTTATCATCAGATAGGGTATTTTGAGAATATGCTGCCATGTTGGATGGGCTGAAGTCCGTAAAGGCTGCCAAAATCATGCCAAGGGGTCAATCCCCTGAACATATAAAGCACCAACCATGGCGTAAGAAAAGATCCTTTGAGGAGCAATCTGGGGTAGGAGAAAGAAGTTATTTTGCTAGTACTGGCTCTGAGGATTAGGTGCTGCTTGTCACTGATGGCTGGTGGGAGACCCCCCCCATCTCTTTTGATGGACGAGTACTGCCTGTCCAAACGAGCTTGGAGCTTGAAGTTGAACTCTTTGGATAGGCGGGTGGGATAATGGTAGACACTCGGACATTACCAATGAAGAATCAAATTGGGAAAAAGAGGCAGACAAGCCCTATTTCAAAACACTACGCCCGAGGAGGGTGGGGGAGCACCAATAGCCTAGCTCCTATCAGCAGATTTCATGGAAATTAATTATTATTAAGGACAAAAAAACTCAGAAAAAAATATAATGATAAACAAACAGGAGAATATAAAAAATAAATTAGAAATATAAAGAATAAAAAAGGCTTGGCCTTTAGCTGAACTATTTTCAATCGATCAAAACACACAAAAATCTAATAGGAATAAACAGTAGATTCAAAACTTGAATAAAGTCAAATATTTTTTGATATTTTCATTTTTAAAGATGGGTCACAGAACTAACGTAAAACAATCAGGGCCATCAAACGAGGGGGGGGGGGGGAAACAATCGCGCCCTCCCCTTAGATTTTGACCAAAACTTAAATGATTTAGCACCCATTTCAGACTAAACCATCGTAAATCGTACCATGTCCATATTGTCAAAATACACGTGAAAATATAAGCATGTCAATATTGACAACACGCTCGTAAAACCAATGTTAGCTTTATTACAAATAGATCAGAGTCGTGTCAGGAATACGGCCATGTCTGAGATGCGATTATTTACTATGATTATTTAAATCTAAGGCATAATGATAAGGAGTTGGAGGGTGAAACCACGTATCGAGAAATAAAACATTTGTGAAAAACACTCAATAGAGCTATATAATGTCATAATTTCCAAGCAACAATAACTCTAAAAAAATAATAAAATAAAAACAAATAATAAAAAGGACAAACAACTCAATAAATAAATACAAAAAAGATCACCTATTCTTTTCCAAAACATCATTATAAATTTTTTGCCATCCAACCATGTAACACATAGAAACAAAAACTTTTTTTTTCGTATGCTGATCAACGGTCTGCATAGCGCAGGTACCCATCTCCTGATTCTGTGCTTTCAGTCGATAGTGGCAATCCGTAGTTGGGGGCAAGTTCCCCGATGCTTCCCGTGTTTTCTCCCCAGATTTCTCCGGATACCCATTTTGAGCTGGGTTGACTGTGGCTCAGCTGATAGAGTCACACCGCTGGTCCCTGTCCCAAACCAAATAGTCAGTGATACCAGGACTCAAACACTTGCCCTTGGGGACACAGAGTTTCAAATCTAGCGTGCAGACCCCCCGGATGGTAGAAGCTCCAAAAGTAAAACCAAAAAAGAAAACATTAAAATAAAACATACCTCGGATGACATGGTTCTCTGTAAATATCCAACTGGAAATACTGATTATTATACAGAAAACAACGGCGCGTTTTGTTTATCGTGAAATGTTTGTCATCTTTTTGTCCTAAAAGGAGGTTATAGTCACGCTGAGTGACCTGGGTTTTCACTTCAACTTGTTGCCCATTGATTTTGGGCCGACGGACTGTGTAAGTATAACTCCAATGTCCTACAAAATAACTTTATTCATTTATTTAGATAGGAAATGAACGCTTAAATTATGCTTATTTTACAATCGATAGAAAACATAAAAAGGGTAAATTATTAAACACATTAACGATATAGGGCACCAAGGAGCTTGGATATCTACTTGTACGGCACTGACGAATCGTAGTTCATTCTGATGCCCTTTGCACATTAAAAGCACTCCTTCTTCCCCAATCCCTGATAAATCCACAACGAAGAGTGCTTATACATTTTTGAGAGTATTGCCAGTTGATTTGGTCCTTCCTGTTCATTGCCTCATTTTTAACCTTTAAATTAAAGACTGCTCTTTATTTAACCATTTGCTTTAAAAACCTTGAATTAACCATTGGCGCTTGATTCTATTAATATTTCGCAAATTTCTTTTGTCAGAATACGTACAGTTTAAGAAGACATTCAGCAAAATTGTCTTGCCCAAGAATTCATACTGAAGGATCTAGATTTTCTCCAAAAAATTCAAAAATAAAGTTTTGGAACATTTATGAAAGTTACAAGGATTCGCAATATTCTCGTATTTCGCTTTCTAAAATAATTTAAAACTATATCTAATTGATAATTATTAATGAATATGAAATCATCGTTGCCGGTGCTGACGTTTATCAATATTTGATTTGGAGTGGGGGTTGTGAGTTGAACGCGGTGTCCCATTATCCTGAGTATTTTTTATTTTTATTTATTATATCTTTTTGTCATTACTTTTACACTATTATTTATTTATTTATTTGTTGTTTAAAGATGCCGGTTTTAGAGTATAACTTACTTTATGGGCAGCTTCTGTAAATATTTTCTTTTCCGTTGAATTATGTAGTTTAGTGTTACTCCCGCCATTTACCCGTGCCTCAGCCATTTAAACATTTGCCTCTCAATTACTTGGACTATCTGTTTTGGCTTGTCTCTTTCTACAATTAATTTTAAAAACTTTTTCCACAAAATAAGTTTTTTAAAGAAAAGTAAAGAACTACATTGAAAAAACAATGAGCAAAAATAAAATAAAAAAATCTACCAAGCGTGAAACTACCACAAATCAGCATCGATAAATAAATAAAACCCAAAACGAACAGAAATTACAATAATTAACCGAGTCAAACTCAAAACGAGCAGAAATTAACATAAGTTGGGCGCAAACCCCCTATGCCTTCCCAAGGCCAGAAAAAAAATTGCACTTTACTGAAAAAATATAAATGATTTTACTTTTATAACTTTAATAAATCAAATAATATCAACATTTTGATTACTAAATATCAGTATATGTATATTAAACTGACAATGCACATTCATTGTGGCACCTTCTGTAAAAATTTTCCATATGAAGTGCCCTGCTCTAAAGGAAAAAAAAAATAATGAATAGTACATTGTGCCAACATCTTTCTTATACGCCCTCAGGGCATAACTTAAAACCCTTGCCCCAAGGGTTGTGGGTGACTATCCTCCTCAAAAACATATTTTCTATCTGGAAATCAACTACGCTGAACAGAATGGCTATCTCAAAATTTTGATTGGATGTTTGGGGAAATGATGGGCGAGGGGGGGTGCTAGTTGCCCTCCAATCAATTTCGACTATTAAAAAGGGCACTAGCCTTTTGAATTTCCAATCGAATGAGCCTTTTTTGAAGTTTCTACGACAACGCCTTCTATAAAAACCTTATATGCCCCCAGGGCATAACTTAAGACCCTTACCCTGAGGGTTGTGGGGGAGTGTCCTCCTCAAAAACATATTTTCTATGTGGAAATCAACTACGCTGAACAAAATGGCTATCTCAAAATTTTGATTGGATGTGTTTGGGAGAATGATGGGCGTAGGGGGGGGGGCAGTTGCCCTCCAATCACTTTCGACTGTTGAAAAGGGTACTAGCCCTTCGAATTTCCAATCGAATGAGCCTGTTTTGAAGTTTCTACGACAACACCTTATATAAAAACCTTATATGCCCCCCAGGGCATAACTTAAAACCCTTTCCCCGAGGGTTGTGGGGGAATGTCCTCCTCAAAAACATATTTTATATCCGGAAATCAACTACGCTGAACAAAATGGCTATCTCAAAATTTTGATTGGATGTGTTTGGGGGAATGATGGGCGTGGGGGAGGGGGCTAGTTGCCCTCCAATCACTTTCGACTATTAAAAAGGGCACTAGCCACTCCAATTTCCAATCGAATGAGCCCTTTTTGAAGTTTCTACGACAACTCCTTTGATACGAAGTGCCCGGGTGAAAAAAAAAACACATTGTGCCCACATCGTTCTTTACTTAGGCAGCGCTAGTGCGCTGCCTATGATTAACCATGTCTTGATGCAACCTACTGCAAAATACTTGATAACTTCAATTCAATCCAAAGTTCCAATTCCTCGTTAATCTTTCCTTACGACATCCTCCACCCCATTCGAAGACGACCTGCTTTTCAGTTGACCCTGGATGGTTGGTCGACAAGGATGTGTTTTGTCAATCTGTCACCTTCATTCGCAGAACGTGTCCTAACCATTTCAACCTTTCCCTCATTATAGCCCGAGAGAGGGGGATTGAAGCCCAAAACAATTCGACGACAATTTCTCTGGGTAACTTCATGAAAATTCTCCTCCGTCTTTCGGAGCACCCCCGGTTCTGAACAAATACTTGACCATTGTCATCACTGTAGCTTCCAATATTCTAATCTTGGTTCCCAGATTTATCTGCCTACACTTCCAAACTTTTTTCAACTGAGAAAAACCCATCCTGGGCCTTCGCTGTTCTACTTTTAACACGTTCACTGCACCCACCGTCTTTACCAATAACACTACCTAGGTAAGTGAAGCTGTCCACTTGATCGATCTTCTCGTTACCCAACATCACCTCTTCACTTTCACTTATTCTCAGTCTTAACGACTTAGACTTCTTAACATTAATTCGCAACCATCCTTGCTTATTCTATGGAGGAGAGTTTTTAAACTTGAACATGCTTTGGAGAATTAATTCAGAGAAGTCATATTCTTCTCATCATGAGGCATATATGTATTAATTAGAACAGTTTTGCCGAGTCTTATAGCTAGAAAATGCTCGTCCGAAAAATAACATGACGGAAACAAAAAGCTGAGAGAGAGGGGGGGAGAGGGAGAGAGAGACCTTTGTAGAAAGCCTAGAGTAAGCCACAGCGGGCAGAATGGGAACCTCGGTAGGAGACTTGATAACATAAATCGGAGTCAATACCTCCTCAGAGTCCAATTTTTTAATAAGGTCAAAAATATCTTTTACATTATTTGTAGAGGCTTTCACGCCGATGCGCCGTGGGCAATTATTGTTAGGCGCAATCTTCGCCCAAAATTCAATTTTTGCATTAGCAATAACATCGCATTCAAAAGCCTACTGCGTGTTGAATAATAATATCGTCTTGTATTCCTTCTTCCCAGTTATTTTGCAGAAAGTTCATTACAGGGCAGTGCACATATTCGCAATTATCCATAGCTTGTTTTCAGTAAAGTGTAAATGATCCAATAGGCTTATATAGGTGTAAATGATGTATTTGCAGTTGGAAGCAGGGTTGCCAACCTACACACTGAGATTAGGCTTAAATTAACACTTATTGAAACCAGTTTGAATTGTAAGGAAATCAAAGTCCAGAGACGGTCAATCCAACGAGAAACTCATATATAATCCAAAATTCTCGTTTATAGAACTATCACTAATTGATGTTTTGAAATAAAACAACAATTTCAATACCATTCAATAGTTGGGATTCAGCTAATTGAAATTTTGAAATTTGTTTTGTAATTTTTCTTTCTGATTAAAAGTGTTTCTGATTTCTGATTAAAACTCTCCCAAAAGAGGTGAACTTTTCCATTTTTTAAAGAAGTTTCCTTCCCCCCTCCCCTGTTTTCCTCTTAAAATCATTTTCCTGCTTTCCCCCTTTTCTATTTATTTTCTTACCAGACTTTTCTATTTTCTAAGGAACTTAGGATCATTCTACAAAGAAAAGTCTAAGAAACATCATAATTCAGGCTGAGTGAATAGATGGGTCTGAAACTGACCAAATCAATCAAGGGTACTGTCCTTTTGGTGCAAGTTACAGCTGGCGCAAGTCACGCCATTTTTACAATTTTCAAATTCACATTTTGGTGCGACTTGCACATTTTGGTGCAAGTCGCAAAATCGCATGATACACCCGGAACATAGTGCGTAATATGAACAAATTTAACACCAGTGTTTTCCCGAAAACGTTACTTGAAGAATAAATCTCTGGGTATACAGCTCTGTAGAATATATCTTTGGGTGGAATAATTATCCAGGGAAAAATTTTCCCAGAAGATGTTATTTTACAGCCCATATTAAGGAATATAATCGATCTCGACTGAAACTCGACCAAAGGATAAGTGAGCCATCACTTTTATTAATAAGTCACGAGTCTGGCAAGCGATAGGTCAACCTGGAGTCACCTGGTCTCACCGTTTTCTGCGCCGAAGATTTGACAAGAGCCGCAAAGCTTTAAGCTTACCGAAATTTATTAAATTTATTTTACAAATTAAATTATTAATTATATAAATCAAATAGGTTAATTTATAAATCAAATTCATTTAAATTTATTGAAAGAAAAAAAACTTCGAATAAGTTTTAAAGAATAAAATGATAACAGAAAAAATTTCAATAAAAAGCCTTTATTTTTATTTTAGAAATAAATGTACAAGGTAAATTCAATGCTTTTGCCATGATTTTGATTCAGGAGGGGGGGGGGATGTCAACTACAGACAGAGTTTTTTTTCGTACATGAGGGTCAATCTTTCCGGACTTGAAAACATTAAAGTTTTGCACAACACAAAAGCAGTATTACTGTAATATTAAAACAGAACTATCAAACAAATTACCAAATAACTTCAAACATTATTTAAAAAACCTTAAAATTTAACCCGAAATTTAATTTGATTGAAACTAAACTCACATCAAACCTAATCATACGTAAGAAACAGTCATAGGAATGACTTAGAACGTTAGAACAGAAAATCTCTCAAAACTTAAAGCAATAGAAGTAAAATTCGAATTCATACTTAACCTAAATGGATCTAAAAACAGGACACAGATAACGTAGAACGTTATTCGAGAAATCTCTCAACACTTCATTTTAATATAAGTGCAATTTAAATCCACAGTCAACCTAAGTTTATCTAAAAAAAAGGGCACAAATAAAGTAGAACGTTATTCGAGAAATCTCTCAAAACTTCATTTCAATAGAAGTAAAATTTAAATCCACAGTCAACCTAAGTTTATCTAAGAAAAGGTCACAGATAACGTAAAATGGTATTTAAGAAACGTCTCAAAACTTAATTTTAATAGAAGTGCAATTTAAATTCACACTTAACTTAAGTTTACCTAAGAAATGGTTGCACGGATAACGTAGAACGTTATTCAAGAAACCTCACAAAACTTAATTTTAATTGCAGTACAATTTAAATTCACAGTCAACCTATTTTCATCTAAGAAAAGATTGCAGATTACGTAGAACGTTATTCAAGAAACGTCTAAAATTTCATTTTAATAGAAGTACAATTTAAATTCACAGTCAACCGAAGTTTATCGAAGAAAAGGTCACAGATAACGTAGAATGTTATTCAAGAAACGTCTCAAAACCTAATTTTAATAGAAGTGCGATTTAAATTCACACTTAATTTAAAACGGTCATACAGATAACGTAGAACGTTTTTCAAGACACCAACTTAATTTTAATTGAAGCACAATTTAAATTCACAGTCAACCCAATTTTTTCTAAGAAAAGGTCACAGATAGTGTAGAACGTTATTGAGAAACGTCTCGAAACTTAATTTAATAGATGTGCAATTTAAATTCATGCTTAACCTAAGTTTATCCAAGAAACGGTGGCACAGATAACGTAGAACGTTATTAAAGAAATTTTTCAAAACTTAATTCTAATAGAAATGAAATTTACACCTAACCTAAAATATATAAGAAAAAGTTACAGATAACGCAAATCGTTATTCGAACAACGTCCCACTTAGATTCAATAGAAGTAAAACTGAAATTCAACGACCTCACACAAATTACTCAATTGCTCACCATTTTGGCCTCTTCTTCGTAATCTAGGCTGAGTATTCCTTACAGAAGCTTTAAGATATTCGTGAACGACTTCGAAATCTTGAAATTTAGGAAATTTGGAGTCATCGGGCAGACTCCGAACAAGAAACTTCACTTTTTTTGCTCCAATGGCCAAGCGGTCACCCGTATCAATACCCATTTTTTGGCAAACACTCTATAAAGCAAAAGAACGCATTAAGACGTGTAAGCAGTCAATTTTCTAAGCATAACAAAGAACACTGAACCCCAACGATAAAACTGAACAAGCTTCACTAAAACAAAATAGAGCAAAATAAGCAGACTCTGAGATATTGTAACACAGTATGGAACTTTAAAGCGGGTGTGTTCTTATAAGTACCTGGGGGTTTATATTGATGAAGTTTTATCATTCAAGCACCATGAACAGTATGTTGCTTGTTGCACCATGTGCGGAGACACAGTAAAACTGTGTCTCATAACCTGGGTATAATGAGAAAACTTAAGCATTTTTTTCCTCCGTTTGTTATGCGTCTTCTTTATTTTCCCCTTATCCATCCATATATATTTTATTGTAGTAGCGTTTGACTTGGAACATTTCCTTCTATTATTCGGCCAGTACGAGTTCTACAAAACAAAGCTGTTCGGCTGTTAGATGGCCTACAACCCCGGGATTCTGTACGAAACGCGTATGAGCGCGTAAAGATACTGCCAGCTTCCGGAT
>JAQQPU010012744.1:0-25494 GCA_029168905.1 Artemia sp. Kazakhstan ARC1039
CTCTGGGTTTCGGTCATGCCCGTACCCCTAGTCAGTCCGCCTGCTGTTTTCAACGAGCGCATAAGCTCTTGTTCAATAACTAGATCCGTCGACAAGCCAGCCCTATAGCAATCAGATCGTCTGACGACGTGCATTCCTTGTTGGAATGAACTATGAACAGTAGGATGGGTTTCTTCAAGCTTCACCATCTTCTGAAGGTATATTCGGCACGATTTGGCATAGTTGTTGTGACCACAGACCGCAAGAAAAGGTAGCATTTCAGACACAGACTTTAGGTGTAAGTCCCAAAGCCCCATCCGTTCAGCTTTGATGAAAGAACGAAGTATCCCAACCATATTCATAAGCTGAAACCACAGCTTTGAAGTTCTGTGCTGAGACAGATCAAGTATCTTCTGGTCGACGAAACCTTTGATCCGCTTGAGTGCAGGATTTTCTTCAACCACCGTCATTGCTGCCTCTCCATTCATTAGCTTGCTGTATAGTGTTTTAAGGTCTGCAACTTCTTTGGTGCCTAGCTTTGTTTCAGGTTCTGAACAGGGATCATCGTCAAATAACTCGGAGAGCAGCACGGCATGTAGAGCACTATCAACTAGCTAGAGACCTCGAACAGCTCGGGAAATAGCCTTTCCACTTAGGAGATGGGGAACAGTGTCTGGGGCATATGCAAGTTCCAGGACTTCGCGGAGACCGGATCCTTCCATTATGTATCCTATGCATCCAATAAAGCTCATGGTTGTGTGAAACCCACCAAGTTTCAGAACTACTGCTGAGAGCTCACTTCCTGGTTCAGAAGCCTCAACCATTTTCATAGCTTTCCACCACAATGGCTGATCGAAGGTCACGACTGGGGCGAATCCATGGCGTTTAGCTTGGTCTGCGATGAACATCAAGGTAGAGTACACACAGGTGTCATCACTGGCAGACAGATCAATCATCGGGAGAAATATTACAGACGCTTTCCCCGGATGGTTTCCAACCATGACAGTCTGATGTGTCCCATTCCATCCCGGCCTTGGAGTCTTCAGATACCACGACGAAAGCCAGAGAGTATCGAGAATAGCACTGGGATCCAGTGCAGTGAAGACAGGAATACGAACGTATCTGATTTTTGAAAGAACACTGTCGTCACATCTGACATGAAGCACACGGATTTTGTATGCGTCTCTTATGTCTGCCGCTGACGGACTTGTTCGGGGAATTTTCCACGGGGAATTAAACGCGTACGCAGTTAAGAGGACCCAAAATGGCGTAAAAAAATAATAGGAAAATTAACATTTATTACTTAAAGAAGGAAAATAATGAAGGGGCCCAAAGAAATGAATCTGGGAGGGACATTTATCTGACAAAACTGGGACCAAGGGTTCCAACACCGACCTTAGCGAAATACGCTACGAAATTTTCCGCTAGATGGCCGTATATGCTGTTAAACCTTAATGACGACAATCTTAGAATGTACGGAACTTTCCAAAAATATAGTATTCAGTCGATAGAGCGACGTTATTCCTGACTTCATTCGCCCCAAAGGACGAAAAAAGGGAAATATAGCCACGAAATACGAATTTCTTGTTTGGTGATGAATGTGAAACACTAAGGGTGGGACATAACTTGAATCTGATATGATATTCGAATTCAGCACAAAAAACTAGTTCAGAAACATGTCTCCCATGAAGTAAATGCTAAGCTCTAGGATAACGGAAAATTTCCGCTAAAAACAACAAAAAACAAACGGAAAACGCTAAAAAACACTTATTTTGCACCCCGCTGGGTTTCTTAACTTTTCATATGTTGTACAGTTTTTTTTTCTCTACAAAATGGTGTAAAAATCATTTCTGTTGCAATTTGTTTGAGGTCGATTCCTATTTGACGCTAGATTGACTATACTACTATTAATCTTTTAAAATAATGTAGCTGTATCCTCTCCATTTGTTATCGCCAAATGGGATTGTTATCGCCAATTTAATATTTTAAATGTTCGGCAGTTGAGGGATTATCAGACCGGTATTTTCGTGTATCAGTGTTTAAATAAATTAACACCTAATTATTTTCGTGATTTTTATCATCGAATTCTGCGTACCATTCTTATGATACAAGGAATTCTGCGGACCTAGTACATGAGAGACGACACACTGCTAGGTCTAGTTTTGCATTTAGGCATGTGGATGTTTCGGTATGGAACAGTCTTCCAGAAAGCACTAGGATGACTGAGAGTGTGTCCTCTTTCAAAAATAAGATAAAGAATTTCTTCGTGAATAAGGATGGGTAAGGGGGGGGGGGGGCTGTATTCTGTCTTCTATCTTGTGTAGGCTAAGTATTGGTTCGCGGTTCCCATTAGGTTTATTTCTTATTTATTTATATGATTGCATTTTTTTTCAATATATATGTAGTAAGCGAGTAAAATAGTGAGTCCTGCCACAAACAAATCTGTATAGATTTTCACGTGGTTGGTCTGTTTGATATGATTTTTTTGCGAATATTGGTCTTTAATAAAAATAAATTTTCTCTCTCATTCCCCCCCCCCCCTTTCGTGTCCCCACATCTCTGCCCCATAATGTATAGCAGGCTCTATTCTACTTGCAAAAATACACTTTTGTAGCTTGATATCCTTTGCTCCTATATCGTTAATACAACTCTTTAAGAATATGCCAGTTAAACTTTTACCTTTACTTGGCATTAGAGCTATGTTTCTTGTCCACTTACCATTTGAAAAAGTCTAGAATAGGTAACCATACTCCTACACTACTTTTATAATTCCCCTCCTGTGACTAAAATTTTCTTCTGATGTCTTCGTACCCCTTGCAAAAACCATTACTGCTGACTTCTCTAGATCTCCAGATCTAGTCTCCAGAACCAGTCTCTTTTCCTCAAAATACTTTTCTACGCTCTCTAATACATGCTGCAGATTCTCTCTACTATGTACCAATAAAGCTATATCATCGGCGTACAAAAGTGCAGATAGTTTTTTATCAAATAATTGCAATTCCTTTTCCTTAAATAGCTTTCAATGTCATTAACATACAACAAAAATAACTTCCGCGACAAAGTACAACCTTATTTTACTCCTAACCTGCTAAATATTTCCCTCGATGTTTCCTTACCAACCCATACTACAAACTTTACTGTCAATTACATTTGCATTAAAATTAGCACAAACTGACGAGGTAATCCAAAATTAATCAAACAATGCATAAGAATTTCACTAATTGCACTATCGAAAGCACTTTTTAAGTCCAAAAAGGCCACAATTCACTTATTCTCTTTTTTTCTGGTATATTTCCTAATTAGAATGGTTAAAATAAAAATTTGATCTATAATACTATAATTTTCGCCAAATCCTGCTTGTATTTCAATAACTTTCTATGGTTTTTCTAGCCACTTATCTAATCCATTCCCCAACACTTTTGCGAAAAGCTTGCTTACACCATTGCCCAAACTAAACGGTAATTCCTAAGATCTGTGCTATCCTCTTTTTTATACGACGGTATGGTGACAGATGTACTCCATTGCTCTGACCATTGGGGGTTGTTGATAATTGACGAAAATGTTATAGCGATGATTTGGATGACCCATACTTTTGGCCATTTCCATACTTGCATTGGGATTCCGTCTAAACCTGGAGCTGAATTACCCTTCATTTATTTCATGGTCTTAACTATTTCATCCTCAATGACAGATTTTAACAATTCGTAGTCTTCTTCCTTCATCGGTCTCTCTATAAATTCTTCCTCAAACATCTTCCCGATCATTAGATCTCCATTGGATGTGTAGCTCCTGATTTCTTCTAACTCCTTATTTTCTAAGTAATCCGGCCATATTTTTGCCTCGATTGCACCTTTTTTTTCGTTTGTATTCCCAGTTGATTCTTTAACAAGCCCCCAAACCTCTTTTGATTCATTCTTTCTAAATACTAACCCTAGCCTTTCAGCTTTTTCAATCTCAAACTTTCTTTTGTTTACTTTTATAAGATTCTTATATTCCTTTCCCTCTTTTTTGTAATTCTGATACAGTTGTTGAAAATTATCTCCTTCTTCATCTAAATTCAATACCTTCAGTGACTCCCAGTGTTCCTCCCTTTTATTCCTACATTCCTCATCATAGAATGTCCAAATAGCCTGGTTCCCTTTATTTTGGTATATTTTCTCTCCCGCACCGTAAACAACCCTACCCAAAATTTCAAGCGCTCAATCAACATTCCCTTCCTGGGCTAAGTCTAGTCTTCTATCCAGTAAATCCTGATTACTTAATTCTGTCATTAATTCTTCAAAATTATTCTTATCATCTTCCTCCACTCTTAGTCTTTTATTAAGTCTACGTCTTCTCTTACTTCTATGCTGCTGAATTGTTGATTCTGCTTCCACAACCTCTAAAGTCGCATTAATAGGAAAGTGATCGGACCCTACGACCATTAATAAACTAAAATCTACCACCCTTTCACCCAAAGACAGACTAGTTAAAATTTAACCAATTATGCTTGGAGAATGCCCCGACAAACACGTAAAATCCCCCAGATTCTTATCATTTCCAAATCTACCATTTAATATCATTAAATTTTCATATCCACAAAATTCTAATAAATTTTTACCCCAGTTATTTCTGTGATGGGCGTGGTCTCTACTTGTCCTCTAAGGGAGAGTTGTAACAATATCTTCTAAATTAGCAGTGGATATATCATCATGGACAGAACCCAAAACCGGTAAAATTTCTATACATGCCCCTGTATAAGCATTAAATTCCCCCAGAAAACAAAAACTATGATTCGGAAGCTTCCTCGAAAAATTACTAGTTTTTCATATTCTAAATTGACCATGTATCCTCTTCAGAAACAGAGCCTGTTTCTGGGGGAATATAAACAGCACAAAAAATGACCGGAACGCAAGCAAAACACACTCTAAGCCAAACCAAGTTACAAGATTTACTTTTCAACCTAAACATCTTTGTAGTCGCACGAAAATTCTTGGAAACTAACATTGCTACACCGCCATATATTCTTCCATTTTTAGATTGTTTTCTATGCACTCCGTAATACTCGTATACCTGAAACACTTTTGATTCTTTTAGCCATGTTTCAACTAAGCATGCCAAATCAATTTTTCCTTTTTCTTTTGGAAATAAATTTTTTCATTTCTCACTGCTTACCTCTTGGATGTTCCAATGCACTATTTTGAAGTTCTTTTTATATCCATAGCCCAACTTATCCTATTTATCTACAGCCGAACGACTGCCAGAACCAGATGTCCCTGACCCAGATGGCTGATTGTATAGCATATAATTATTGTGTTCCCCTTTCAATTCTTTTTCTGTAATTATCAATCACTGCCTCCACCTGCTCTTTGCCTAGAGTTTCACTTGCAATTTTTTTGGGGTATCAACATGCCCAAATCTGATATATAAGGCTGGGGGTATTGATCTTGTTATCCAAATATCCACTGGCTCGACGCCATTTTCAATTCAAACGTTCTTTCTCGCTAAAAGATTTTTCCTCGCCTTCCTCACTGCCGGTGGAGCATCATCAGTTATGAAAACCTTCGCAAAAATTACTTCTTTTTTGTTTTTTAATCTTTTCGCGTTTTTCAATATCATGGTTCTTGTTTCCAAAATCTCTATTTCCATCACTGTAAATTTCTTTTCTTTATTTATATATTTTACACCATATCTGAAGTCCAGGGCCATTTCCAGACCATCCGTCGTTAACTTCTCAAATCCCGGTTTTTCTTCTTTTTCATCGCTCACTCCCATGTTCCAAATCATAATGTTCTTTTGCCTTTCCCTACTTTCTGCTTTCAGTAGGCTTTCTTTTACTCCACTCAACTCTTTTGATAATTGGGCACTATCTTTCTGCATTGCAGATATTGTACTCTTTACAGTATTTGTCACTTTTTCAATCTCATTCAGTCTCAGCGGTAATACCACCAGCTCTTTATAGGACCCCACCAGCACACCAAACCTAGATTCTATGGCTTTTACAGAAGATCTCAGGTCATGTAAAAATGTCGAATTAGACTGTACCACTGTTAAAATTGTCGATATATTGTCAGCAAGTGATCTTATACTGATCTCTTTAGCTTTCTGTGACTTCATTGAAGAATTCAAAACAGAGGAATCTGAAACGGAAATGTTAGCAGGCTGACTCTGTTATCTTTGTTTTACCACCTCCCTTTTTCTCGGCATCTTAAATCCAAATTCCCGTTACTTTTTCACCAATCTCCGAGCAAAGTATAATTTGTAGCTCCTGAACAGCTTGGGAATTTAAGCTAGTTCGTAAAAGTTAATCCAGTGTCATGCCAAGTTCGTGTATTCAATTCAGGAAAATTACATCCAAGAAAGATAACTGGTTTCACTGTCAGGTATGAACTGAGGTATAATCCTAATACGAATGCACTGCTCGAAAGCTGAACTGATACTGATATCAGACATCCATTTTAACCGAACCAACAAATTGAAATGCCAATATTGAAGAACTTTTACAACGGAAGAATTGACTCCTGCTATAACTAAGCAATGAAGCACTTTCAAATGTACAACGTTGTCAAAAGCGCCCAAAATATCAACGGAGCAAATATAAAGTGGCCTTTTTGCATTTTTGCTGAGACTAGCAACTGATCAAGACTATGATGGACTTGAGAACAACCAAAATTAGCTCTGAACACAACTTGATAGTCAGAAAGTCAAAATTTCAGGCAATACAGCATACTCAAACAGCTTGCTCTTGAACCAGGACACTGTCATCGGTCGATAACTGGAACACTGATCTGCGTCCTTTTCCTTTTTCAAAACTGACGACACGATTCCCGCAAGAAAACTATCTGGAACTAATGACTGGGCTAAACACATCTGGAATAGGAGCTGAATGTGTGTTAACAATAATGGACACTTAATGGCGAAGTGATTGTAACACAAACCATCCATATCGGGAATCGATTTTTTAACCCTCTTTAAAGCCCGATAGATATCACCGCCAGATATTGACAATATATGGGCTTGCTGAAGAGCTTGAGGAATAGTATTATGCACTAAGGAAGAAAAAAAGGACTGGATAGAGCGGTTAAATGTAGAAAAACACGAGTAAAATGAACAACAAAATAACTGATTTTGATAATCGAAACGGTAGCCGGCACATACTTGCTGCCATTAATTAAATTGAACCAAGACTTCCGATCCGAGGGGCCATCCAAAGCATTCAGGCGGGCTTGACGCAAAAAACCTAAACTGACGTTTCGAATTATGCTTAATTTTCAGTATTTCGCCAGATTTGGGCCGATCACAAGCAATCCAAAGACGAAGCCAAAACTTCGTTCGTTGTCTAGCTTTTTTTCACTTTTGGGCACACATTTCCCTACAGTTTTCTGGTGCCAAATCTAACACGTTCAACAGGAACTGAAGCTGAAGCAGCTGACTTTAAACAATGCACGAGCTGATAATAGTAACTATTTAAATCAATCTTAGCTGTCGGTGACCTTAGTGAGGTTTGTAAAAGGTGAGAAGGCACTTTCAGGCCTGACGACAACGAGCAAAGAGCATACAAATAAACTTCAGAATTTACTCGTTTCTAATTTGGCTGATCAAACCATTTATTATCGTTAGAAAAACGGGCATAAGCCAGTTCAGCAGGCGACTCAATTTCACAAGTTAAATGCAAGTGATCATCCTCAATTTTATCATCCAAAACAATGACAGGAGGAATCACGAATGATCCATTTGAAACTATAATATGATCAAGGTTTGATCTAATACCATCACGGTTATGAATGTAGGTAAACTGTTTATCTTTATTGACTAACTGATAGCCACTAGACAAAGCGTGAAAAAATATGTCACTTCTTTCAGATTGAGACAGAAGATTGGCTTTATTATCACCAGCCACAATCCAATTTAATCCCTGATTATTCACTTTTAGCAGAAGTGTCCTGTCGCTGGCGCGAACCCGCGGAGGAATATAGGGAAGAAATGAACGATTGCATGGCATATAGAAATTGATGAGGACCATACTACCGGACTTCATTGCTATTAGATTATGACCAGAAGAAATAAGCTAGTGCTACTGAGCGAGGTGAACTAAAGTTGCAAGGCCCTCAGAGGGTTGACCGCACGTTTTTTAGCTTCATATATAAATGTGTGGTGAGTAGGTGACCGTTTAAGAGTACCTGAATTAGCCTTAGTTACAAAACGTTCCAGTCGGGAAACTATATCATAATCAAGAAGCTCATCAATAAGAAGATATTTGTTTTTGGTTCCGTTAATATAAAGTGAAACAAAGGGAAATCTATTGCCACTAGCAGTCATTTCTTATCCTTGTTCAGAGCTGTTTTTACACTGGGTATCTGAGACTATAGGAAACATGATTTCCCCCGTAGTTGGCGCAAATCAGGCTTTCAGTGCAAGAACTATCACGTGTGTCACAGTGTCCAGCGGCACACCGTGAACACTTTTGAATGGTCGGTGGGAGTGGGCAATTACGGGCAATGTGGTTCGGTGATTGACAACGGTAACATCTAGGAGATAATTTCTGGAAAGATCTAGTTTTAAAAAGGTCGTATCCAAAACGAAAACCCTCATTTATAGCTTTATTTAAGGCAGCATCGTCTAGAAATCCAAGGTGGAAGGATCTGGGACTTCCAATTTTAGTCGCGTCAACAAGAACAGGAATCATGCTAATAAGCTCTGATTTTAGCAAACCAGCAGGGGTGTAACTCAGAATAGCAAGCACTTTTTTGATTAAAGACATGAGTGGACACATTAAGCTGACCAGTTGCAGCGGCGGTGAGAGAGACAGCTGACGCTTTATCTCGGGTATGAGCTACCCATCTTTACTTGACAGGATCAAATCTCATGCTTACGATACCATCATAACCATCCATGGTATCAACGGTCTCTTTGCGCTCAATAGGATCTTTGAGGTCAGTAGGTGGGTTTTTCAGAATAACTACATAGGACGGTTTCGAAGAGACAGAACACTCTTGCGTTAATGATGACGGAAGACGTCCAATATTCCAGCCAGGATAGTTATCACACACTCAGACAAAAAGCGTAATTCAGACAAACAGAAGTTTACACGGCAACTCAACGCACAAAAAGCATCGGCAGGAAGGAGTGGCACTTCACTAGGGTGGCGAATAACAAAGACTGGCAGACTAACATCATCAGCATCGTACTTCGTGATAGTATCTATAATATCAGAAACACTATTAATAAACGCATTTGCACCCACCCTCTTAGGCTGAATTTCTCCAGAATGGCAGAAGTGAAGATTTGCCTCCTCACTTCAGAAACCTGGGCGAGCGTCAAAAATTCAGACATAATTTCTTCAAAATATCTGGAGACAAGCCATTTTTGATACTATTTTGGACACAATCAGAAATGGACTATAAACAAGCATTGCAGCGGTCCACGCCATCAGCACCGAATGCAGAATAAATACTGAATGAAAAACTTAGGAACAAGGGACATATAAGGATCCCCTCAACTGTTGCCCGCAATTTACGGGTAACTTAATACCGGCGGGTACAATGCGTCAGCTGCGGGAAGTTCCTTCCCCTCTTCGGCTAGCTTCCAGTATGCTTCTTAACGATATGAAATTAAAAATGACGCTATAAAAAATTTATATTATAGATGGCGCGCCAATCTACTTGAGAAAAAAGATAGCGCTAGTGAAAATATCCAGGGAAAAGGCCTATTTCAATAATTGGAGAAGGTCTTGCAAACACTACTTAGCCAAAAATCTAACTTTAGAGGGTAAACAACAATAGGAAAATAACCTCAAAATAATTCAGAAACTTTTTCCAGTTAACAGCAAAGAAGCAAACTCGGCCACAATAACATTGAATATATGTTCATAATAAGTTTTATCATACTGGACCACAAAAAAGCAAAAAAATTCTCTTCTAGATTACTGCAGCCATTATGAGGCTTATTATCTAACAACAAAATTCTGTGAAAACGAACGATTGTCAAAAATTTAAATTAAAACAGAGATGAAGTACAATCAGAAAGCAGAGAAAAAAGCTAATTCATTTTAGTAAAAATTATGTAATCATATTAACAGACCCCCCCCCAAAAAAAGGACAACAATATTCACTTTCAGCAATATTAATGATATTGGGACATACCTCGGCATAGCCAACATAGTGACCTTTGCTATCTCTCATGTTGAAGCTGACAATACCTCCTTGTGATAGCGAATTTGTATAGTCGGTAAGGCTATATACTTCAAACATGGGTGAGCTATTAGAGTGAACAGCACTTTGCATATGTTTGAATGCCAAAGAAGCTAGCTCGTAAGGCTGATTACTAAAGACTTTTTGTAAACCTGAAAATGCCTTAAATTAGTTAACAGCCCTTTGCTTATATAAATGATATTTTTCTGATAGAAGATGCTAATACAAAAGACAAAAGAACTTGAAGGCGAAAATTGATCTTCGAAAAAATATATCTTGTTAAATAAGACTCTCCGGAGAAAATTGTCCGCAGGGAGAATTTTCCGTAGGGAATTAGTAGTGTTTGCTTAACATTGCTTACACGGCTGAAAGAAGGGATAACTGACAAATGCTTCTTAACTTGTTCCCTGAGTAAATCAGAATGAAGCAATTAGAAATAAATAAACAAATAGAAACTGTATTAATGATATTTAGAATAAAAGTAGTAGTGGTTTTACGTCTCATAATCTGGAGAGGAGGGGGGGGGGGCAAGTCATACAATAGGAGTATAAAAATATAAAATAAAAATGATTTAACATCAGATGTCTCAAAATGAGGGGGACAGCTGCTCCCCTGCCCCGGTCTACAACCACCACTGGCCTAAAGGGACATCAATGACGAGGAAAATTACAATCTCAGGGATCAAGATATCGGGAAAGTCATCTAGGTTGGAGGCTCAGGGGAAAGGGTAAGCTGTTTAGAAGGTATATTTAAAAAAGAGTCACTAAAGGAGTTTTTCAGGAATTTGATTTTGGGAAGACAGACATTTCCACGAAATGTTGAAAAACATAAGGATATATTTAGCTCCTTTTAGTTCAGAGTTATTCGATCAAAAAAATGTTGAGAAGTTGGAACATTTACATTTAAGACAAATTTTTTTTTTGAATTTATATTTTAAATCTACATATTAATTTATCTAAATTTATGGGATTTTTCACTTGAGTTCAAATTAATTAGTTAATTTAATTTGAATTAATAAATTAATTTGAATTATGAATTTCAGTTAATGGATTTTACTTTGTTAGTTTGCTTTTAGCTTTTGATGAAAAACTTCAATTACAAATTCCGGTCAAACTGATAAATGTGGGTCAAAGCGATAAAAGACTTAAGAGGGAGGAAAAATGCCATTTTCTTTCCTTTTTGGAGGGGCTTAGAATCATCTCTAAACAAAATTTCTCTAAGCAAAAGACGCCAATACTTATTGAACATGGCAACTTAAAATTTTTCTTCGTCTTTTAAAACTTTTCTTCGTAAAAGTTTTTCTTCGCAATCTAAAATCTCTTAATTAGTCTTAGGCTGACAAAATTTTCTTATTATTTCAACTAGACTTTTTTCTATAAAACAATTCATAAAGCATTTCTAAAAAAATTTCAAAGAAACACTTAAAACTTTTCTAAACAAGAACTTTTCAAAAGTACTTAAATTAATCTTAATTAATTTAATTAAATTAATTAAATTAGTCTTAAAATGAAGCTTTTGCTTCAATAATCCTCATGAATCTGAAGTTGAACAATGAAAATATTTTCACTATACAATATCTATATTTATTTATATCATATTTTATTCCTTCCACATCCAGAGCTGTATCCCTCTTGGTGTTGATTATAATAGTGAACATTCTATGAGAATATTTGACGTTTATGAAGTAATGATCGATTATTTTCTATTATAATTATCCGGTTCATAATAGATGGTTATTAACAGAATATTTAAAGTTGAAACCTTCCTGAAATAATGAAACTAATGAATTATTTTAGGATAAAGAGCCAGCTGCAATTTGTGCAGGAATTTTGTATCGCTCTAATTGATTTTTTGATCACTTTATAGTTATTTCAAGGTATTTCTTAAGACCTTTTCGCATCAGAATTGCCATTTGCTATTCTTATGACGTTCTCTAAAAAAACTATTTAAAAGATGTCACTAGTTGAGCACAATAATTTCTAACTAGTAGGTAACTGACCTGTGATTTTTAAGATACATCTTATCAATAACAAGTAGCGTAATAATAATATTATGACATAATTTTTTTTGATCTGTTGTAAAATGAAAATATCTAAGATTAGGCAATTAAAATCGGTAGAATATAGCCCTGCGTACCCCTAATATCTGGATGAATCGTTAATAGTGAACACATGGGCGTAGGCAGCATATTGTCTAAGGGGGGGGGGGGGCAGTCGATAGTGTGATGGATTTTTATCAACTGCTTTTTCCAAACCATCTGCTTTCTTAGCCATATCTAATGTAAATTTGAAGGTCTAGGGGGGGGGCAGCTGAACCCTGCCCCCCTCCCTACACCCATGAGTGAACATAAAGCGCCAAATTTTAATGAAACGAATCCTTATGGGGAGATTACAGGTTCATAATTCAAAGTGTAAATCCCACTATAAGTTTTACGTGCCTATGACTTCTTAAGAAAAAACCAATAAGTATTGAAAAATATCACCCAGGTCACAAGAACCATTTCTATCATAAATCTGAAAATATAATATTTAGAGGTGTGTAGCGCAGATTTTATTTTGTTGAAAATAGATGTCCAACCAGGGAAAATATATTTTTACGACCAAAAAATACTTCAAATCTTCTGGTTTCTTATTTTCGTGTTTGAGGTAGGCAAGGGGTAGATATCCCAGAGTCACCGGTTTAAACTACTGGAGAAATTTAGATGGTCAAGCTTTCCTAGCATAAAATTCCTGGATCGTTCGCAGAGTTCTTGGAGCTTGATTTTAAAATATTTTCCTATATTTTTTAAGAAATCTTTTGTACGATTTCAAAGGTTTTAAAATTACACCAATAAGCGATAATATGCGCAGTGAAAATGCTGTTAAAAATTTTATACAAAGCCGAAATTCTACTAAGCAGTTCCTTTACGAATGTCAAAGAAGAACTCTAATTGTATTATTCGCATACAGAAAGAAAGGAACCTTCACACAGGGTTATACAGCAACTGGCCCAACCTTTCAGTTAATTAGGCCGTTTTTGATTCTTGAAAACATAATCCTGTCAAGGCTAGCTTATTACTTAATTTTTTCTACAAGATAAGTCTAGTCAAAACAATGAACATTGCCATGGTCATCTGTAGCCCATGTAATTGTGAAGTTTCACCCTAAAATCAGGCTACTTAGAATTTTCTGTTAACTAATCTGTTAAAAATTTTCTGTTAATAATCCTTTCAATACTAGCCTATTATTTAATTGTATCTACTTTTTTTTAAGTCTAATATTTAATTTTAAGACTAGTCCAAACAAAGAAATGGGTACTCTCATGTTTGGCCCGTGGAATTGTCAAGTTTCACCACAGTTTTGGGCTATTTAGTTTGACTGATTTATCTTTTAAATAGGTTGTTTGAGCTGCTACAGACATAATCCTGTCAAGGCTAGCTTATTGCTTAATTTGTGTGCAAGCTAAGTATAGCCCAAGCAAAGAAATGAGCACTGTGATCTTTATCCCGTGGAACTGCCAAGTTTCGTCACAGTTTTTGGCTATTTAGTTTGGCTGATTTGTCTGTTAAATAGGTTGTTTGAGCTGCTACCAACATAATCCTTTCAAGGCTAGCTCATTCCTTAATTTGTGTGCAAGCAAAATATAGCCAAAGCAAAGAAATGAGCCTGTAATCTTTATCCCCGTGGTATTGTTAAGTTTCACCTCAGTATTGGGCTATTTAGTGTGGTTAATTTATATGTTAACTAGATTATTTGTAATTCCTGCAGACAAAATCCAGTCAAGAATAGCTTAATATTTAATTTTATCTTCAAGCCAAGTCTAGTCAAAAAAAAAAAAAAAAAAAAAAAAAAAAAAAAAAAAAAAAAAAAAAAATGGGTAGCCTACTGTCATCATTAGCCCATGGAATTGTCAAATTTCACCTCAGTATTAGACTATTTAGTGTGGTTGATCATTTTTGAATTGTAACTCTGGAGTAGTACTCAGAAATGAGTTTTCCAGAAAATTGACATGAATAGATCAAGTTTTTAAGTTTGATGTTATGATCCGTTTCAATTTCTGTTTGTTTAGGCTTCCTTTGTTGATTTTTAGTGATTTCTGTTTGTTACCTGATTGAATTATTATATGACTCTTATGCTAAGAATTTTCAATTACAATATGAAAACATGTTATGAAACAATGAAATAGACTGAAAAAACTAAACCAAACTGAACGGATTGTTTCATAAAAATCGTTACTTTAAAGTTTATTTATACATTAATTTTCTATATCTTTAAAAGCAATAGGATCAAAGGGAAAAATTTCGACAGTAAAGTGTCGTAATAAAATAATAAAGTTTAACTAAAAGTCGCAAATTTAATTTTTATAATAAAAAATAATTTTCATCCTATAATATTTATTAGGGTTGTGATTGTCTCCTTTCTTGTCGACGATGTTTTGATGAGCCACATGGTTTGAAATACATGGAATTTTCATTATAAGAAAGTGACACTCAAGCCTGTCAAGGGATTAAAGAGAGGGGTAGCTCCAATTTTATTTTTGGTAGCTCTTGTTTTGTAGTGTGATCTTATTTGGTTGTTTTTTTTTAGGCACATTTTATGACAGATAATGAAAACCAAGTTCGAAATAAAAACCATTTTCATTGAATTACAAATAGCAATATGGCCTTTGAGGATGGGGATGGTAATCCCAACATTATGTGTGGCAATTTACGTTCGTTTTCATTTTGAATTGACTCCTCATTTTTATTTCTGTTCCTTTTAGGTTTCATGTATTTGTCCATAGCAATACCACGGTTGCCAACTTTCTGGTCCATGAATGTGTCCCCTGAGGATCCAAAAATGTGCTCATAAAAATTTAATTAGTGTGAAAGCACGAAGTTCATATAAACATGATTTTCTCCACTCCAACTCCACTCCACTTTGGAGAAAATTTTTTACTTAAGAAATTTCTGACAAAACTTGGATGCTAAAAAAAAAAAATCGAGTAAAAAGCACTACCTTGATGAAAAGTGACAATTTTTTAACAAAACATATATCTAGTTGGGAAATGCTTCGTTTTATGTCATAAATTTACAAAATTTGTCCCCTTTTCTCCCTTTTATGTCCCAAATTTCAAAAATGTGTCGTTTTATGTCATAAATTTACAAAATGTTTCCCTTTTTCTCCCTTTTATGTCACAAATTTCTAAAATGTGTCGTTTTATGTCATAAATTTCTAAAAATGTGTCACTTTTTTTCCCTTCATGTCATCGTGTCCCAGCACACATGCGTCTTTTGACATGAAATACGTCCAGTTGGTAACCCTGAGCATCACCTGTTGTTTTAACTCTGATGTGTGACTATTCACTTCAGTTTCTGTTCGGTTTAAATTTCATTTATTCATTTATTCAAAACAAACATCCACGAAATTATTACGTAACCCAGTGAGGCTACTTCTGTCACAATATTAATTATAGGAAAATGACGGAAAACTAATGATGGCTAATTTACATACCATTTGCTTCTAGCCAGTCGAAACATGCATTCAAACTGACAATTTCTAAATAAGGCAAAGTACCATCTTCAAACCTGAAAATGTGATAAATAAAATAAAATAATATGTTAAAATTTAAAGATGCAAACAGAAAGTACAATATTTTTATTTTATTTAATTATGAAGAAAAGAAGACGTTTGAAACGTTATCCAACGAACGATCTCTATCACTATCAACGATCTCAATGAACAATTATTTTCTTTTAAGTAAATAGTATAATAGTTGGATTAACGTTCGTTTATTTTGAAGGTATCAATTTGATGCAATAGCTTTTTTAAGCTTCTTGAGTATCTTTCTGAAATTTGAAACAGTTCCATCACCAATTTTAACTTTCTTGATATTTTGAAAAATACACAAGAATATATAAATTGGAATATAGTAATTTTTTCAGAATCAGAGGCAACGCACAAGAATTGCCTTTGTGGGGAGTCATGTGCCTTTCGTGTATTAGCTTTCCGCGGCCACTTTACATGGAAGAAAGTGACGTAGATATTTGGGAGAGGACCCATTTGAAGGGAAATTGGAATTTCTTGCACCCCTTTAAGGGTCAAAAGTGCCCCTGTAGCCCCCCTTTGGTATCGGTTCGAAGTCATGAGTTAGCCATTTTTGTTCAAAATAGTCAAAATTCAAATAAGTATGCCTCCATGTCGATATGACCCCCTCAGCTGGAGGTGCAGTGAGCCTAAGTTATATAAATTATTCATTATTTCAAAGATCATGTATTGTTTACATATCAGTTTTAGCAAACAAGATAAGCATGTTAGTTCCTGTTTTTTCGATTAGCTTGAACCTCTAAGGGATGGTTCACTAGGCCAAGATTTTTGAAGGCTTTCTAAGGGTGAATCCTTTTTTTTCATTCATTTAATTCAAAAACAAGACATAGATCTCGTGGGCAAAGCCCAAATATGATGTCTCTTAGTCATAATTAGCAAAGTAAAGTTGTCTGATAAAACTTTGTCAGGATAAATACACTAAAGGATAAAAACACTTGAGATTGAGAATAAAATTATCTGATAAAAATTCGTCAGGATAAAATAAACTAAACAATAAAAACGCTAGAGATCATTGTAATATTTCACAAGGCTTGGCACAAAGCTTTTACTGTAGCGCATGGTGTTACAGTGGACTGGGGTTAGTTTCGGAACCTTCTCAGCCGCTTCCCTGGGAGGACGAGATCTTATAGGGACAAAAGGTGGGGGAAGGAATGATTGGTAGATGGGATGTTGAAGGAGGGAGGAGCCAAATCTTTGGCATAATTTTTCTCGGCGGGAAGAAAGGGATTCAAGTTTAAATTCCTTGAGGTAAAAGGAGTAAGGTAAATGATTTGCAGTGATCTCTTCTGAACTCGTTCTATTTTATCAGTTTCATCCTGGGTAAGGGCAAAGTGCCAAACCGGACAAGCATATTCAACTAAGGGGCGGATGAAAGTGTAAAATATTAGTTTCAGCTTGTCCTTAGGAACTCAAAATTTTTTCAGTGTTTTTAGCATTTGGATTGCGCTGTTAGCTTTTTTTACATTGTCTTTGTATTCTCCCGCCATGAGAGGTCAGAAGAAATCACCACACCAAGTAAAGTTATTTTATGGCTTATTAGCTCGGAAGCGATAGGAGGTTCGAAAGACGGTTGAGTATTCTGAAGAAAAGAAAATGTCGTGACCGAGCATTTGTCTTTATTCACGACCATGTTAAATTCAGCCGCCTCTGAGGTAACTTGGTCGATGAAACCAGCAGTATTGCTCTTCGAATCCTTAGATACGATTTCCGTTAAGGACAAGTCGTCAAAGTTCCATCTGTCCTCCAGCTCAGCAGCAATTTCATTTATCATGAGGAGGAAGCCCAGCGGCCCGATCACAGTTCCTTGTGGAATTCCACAAAAAACTGGCAGAGAAGTGGAAAATTGGTCTTTATACTTCACAGTTTGCTCTCTATTTGTTAAGAAGCTCTTGATGATTGTAATAATAAAGCTGGGTATATTTTTTTCCGCCATTTTTTCTAAAAGGATTTTGTGATCAACAAGGTCAAATGCTTTTCTGAAAGCAATTGCAATTAAATTTATCCGATTTCCAGGTTCATCCAGGTGTTTTAAAATAAAATCAATTAAATTAACGAGGTAATGAACTGTCGAACACTTAGGGATGTTACCAAATTGCTTTCGATCAGTTACTTCCAAAAGATATTTTTTCAGCCATGCGGCAACAAAGCTTTCGTATATTCTGCTAAAAACTGACGTAACTGTGATCGGCCGGACACCAGAGAAATCATTAGTTGCTCCTTTCTTTGGAATGAGGGTAATAAACCCTTTCCTCCATTTCTTTGGAAAATATTCTGTTTTTGTTATATTATTGAAAATTATCTGATAATTAAATTATAATTCTTTAGCAAATGCTTTAATGGGAGCAACTGGAATGTCAAAAGGGGCAACGGAAGTTCTTTTTAACGAAGAGAGTTTACGGATTGTAATTACCGATGAAATATCAGCAATTAAATTATCATCTGAAGGAGTAGTTAAATTAACTGGAGGATCCTCGGGTGGAAGAGGGGGGTAAGACTGCACAATTGAAGCAAAATGGGCATTTATTGCTTCAAATGAGTTTCAATTGAGCTTCAATTGGGTTTCAATACAGAATATATGGGGGTCGGCCTTACGCTCATCATGTTATCAGAATACGCTAGCATTCTTTTTATATCTCTATTATTCAGTGTCGTTTTTGGGGGGATAAGTTTTTTAATATTTTCTTTGGTCGACACAAGCATACATTGGAATCATTGAATCCAATGATTATTTCGGTAATGGCTAAGGATATCGAGTTGAAACTTTGAAGGGGTGCTAGGGAGGGAGCCAAACTGACCTCTAATTTTGACACGGTCTTAGGGAAATGAGGCAAATCAAAAGAAACTATTTGTATCCAGGTTATCAGAATGGTATGTCTGAAAATATATCGAGTGGCTTGTCGGATGGAGTTGAAACTTCCAGATAGCATCGAGGAAGGAAGGAGAGGGCAAGCAGACTTAAACTTTTGTACTGAAGGGGGGATGGAGGGTTAAAATTTTTCTATATGACCCACCTAAATGTTTTTGTGCAATAAGCCCTTACGGGACTTATTTACTGTTACAAAGCGCTTTCCACACTTAAATATTAATTGTTTTAGGACTTTTGTACTTCGAATATTGGCTTTGGAGAAGGTCAGGGGAAGGCTAAACAAACTATACAATTTAACTGACATTTTTGCACTGTAAGTTCCTATGTGACTTAGTATCTTTTCACAGTTAAGCCGCTAGACAAATCGAAATATACTATTTTATCAAGTTTGTTGGCTTTGTTTTGCAAGTTTAAGAAAGTATAAAGATTTTCAAAAAAAAAAAAAAATGGGCATAAATGGTTTAACACTGTCTTAAACCCTCTAAACGCAAGATCATCTAGCCCTGTTTCTGTGAAAAAAAAATAGAAGCATTGAACAGATTGTCTGTTTTTATCTTTGTCGTATTTTTATATCTTATTTTTCTAATAGCCAACTCTAATAGAATGAACGTTTTTGTTAAAACACAGATATATACGTACAGGCTTGGCAGATGATTTTGGCTGTTTTATGGTTTTTCTGTTTCTTTTCCCTCAATAGAAAATGAAACCAGTTTATTTATTTTAATATATCCTAGCCCTTGTCATTATATTCTGTGTCTCCAAAAGACGGAAAAAATCATAGATGCGTTTTTTGTCTTATTTAATGTCATTTTTTGTATTTTAAGGATATTGATTGGGATATTTATTTTCTCGAAGATAATAAAAGATCTAAAGCCAAAATGGTTTACCATGACAAGACAAAGAAGAAAATCTTGAATAACGAAGGATCAATGGAGAATAAAAGATCTAAAGCCGAACTGGCCAGCCATGACAGAAGACACACAAAAATATAAATCTAAATACGACAAACGGGTCTATGGCCAGTAAATGAAAACGAAGAAAAAAATAAAAACGAATATTTCGCCCGTATCTAACAAGCCGTCTTCAGCGAGGAGAAAAAAATAAACTAAAACTAAAAAATATACATAAAACTAAAATAGACTAACCTAAAAGTATAATATACAATTACTTAACATTTACAATTTGAAGCTATCTTCGTGAAACCACCTCACAAAAGTAACTGGATTAAACATTTTAAAATAACAAATGAAAAAGGAATAAGTTATTGCGACATAATTTTGTTTGTATCCAACAAGGGGTTTTCAACGTTGAGAAAGAAAGAATTAAAAACATAACAATTTAAAAAAGAAATGGAAAATCTAAATTAAAATTAGAATTAAAAGAAAAAATAAAACCAAATATTTGCAATTGCTACTCCGTAACCAAACCAACGCAGTCCAACCAAGAGTATGACCAAACCAAAGACTATGGGCAATAAGAGTGGGAACTGGCACTAGTGTTGACAAACAAAAACTACCAACGCCAGCCAGCGTTTGGCAACACTTGGCATATTTTCAGCTCTGTAATCATTTTTTTGGTCAGGAACTGAGATAAGACACTTATTACTACCCTAATTTATACCAATTACACTAATTAAGTTAATTGCTCTTATTATGTGCTGAAAAAAATACAGTGTAACCAAACGCTAAATGGCGTTGATAGTTTTTTTGTCAGTTTTTTTTTTTTTACTAGCATCAGTTCCCGCTCTTATGAGTTACCCATGCTCATTGGAACAAACTATAAAAACAGAATGTAATAACAATCTGAGTTTGAGGTTGGATATTGTGTAAGCGATAGTTATTTCTAACGATAAAAGTTTTGCGCAACGAGTTAGGGAAGCCATAGCAATAAAAAAAATATTTTTGTAGATTTTTCAATTAATAAAGATTCAGGAACTTGATTCAATTTGTGATAATATTTTTAAAAACGAACCTATTATCAAAAATTTTCCATCAATCTTGCAAAATCACAAAGGGATTATGCATAAAAACAATGAAAATAATTACATTGGATGCCAAAAAGACAATTAATTCTCAACAAAATAATTACGTTCATTTTTAATTTATCTCATTATTTCCAGTTGGTTCTGTGTTATGATGGAAGCGCTCAATTAATTTTTCTTGTTCGGTAACAGTTCCATAGAAAATGTTTAAATATATTTAGTATTTTCAAACCACAACTAAGTCATTAGAGTCTGATTTGGTAAAATAAAAAATAGAAGCAAATTTTCTTTTCAAAAAGAGAAAATTTGTTCAAGAGGAAGT
Organism: Artemia sp. Kazakhstan ARC1039; assembly: GCA_029168905.1. Classification (NCBI taxonomy): domain Eukaryota; kingdom Metazoa; phylum Arthropoda; class Branchiopoda; order Anostraca; family Artemiidae; genus Artemia; species Artemia sp. Kazakhstan ARC1039. The sequence continues at coordinate 20,882 of JAQQPU010012744.1, forward strand.
TAGAAAAAAAGAGCAAGTTTGTTTTCTGACGCTCAAACATTTCAAGATATACTAGAAAAAATTTTTTTTTCTGTATTCTCACATTTTTTGAATTTTGTATTAGGACCCTACCACTTTTCGGATTTGAAAACCTTGCTTTACATTTTTTTACATTCCTTTTGGACTCATAACTTTAGATTTTAACCTTTGATAACACTCCTACACCAAGCTATATTCATCAAAAGACATTATTTTGTTAACTTCAAACAAGTTTTTTCTTTCACTGCTCACTAACCTTGTTTTTTTTTGTAGTTTGTACTCTCCTTTAAGACTCAACTTTAAGTGCTCTTACTTTAACTTTAAGACTAACTTAAGACTTAAGACTTACTCTAACTTTAAGACTCTTAATGCAAAAAAAGGAGCAAATATGCGCTTCTAAATTTTTGGAAATTTCCCAATGAGTAAAATTTAGTATCTGGCAATGAGTAAAAATTAGTATCTGGCACTTTGAGCATGACACACAAGGCCAATAAAGAGAAAAATACCTTTTGATTCTGTTTAAATGATTTTGAAATTTTGGAAATCTCTTGAACTTTGAGGGCGCTTCAGCTACAAATTGTTGACTATGATTTGAAAGTATGACAAAATTGTATGTTCAACACTGTAAAATATTTCGTATCGTAATTAAAAAAAAAATACACAAACATTTTCGCTTAACTCACGCAATACTCTTTGGTTTAATTCATTCATTTGATTACCATCCATAAGAGTCTCTGAGAAAACAATCAAATTTACAGAGAATACAGCAAATAAAGTTGGAATTTCCAATATCAAATAAATAAAACGAAAGACAATAAATAAACGAAAGACGGCACCTGTCTCGGGTGCCGCAGCTGGGAGGGAGGAGGGCACGGGGGGGGGTTGCGCACCTCTTGCACACTTTTATTAAATTCTTCACTTGTTTCGTTTTTTTACTTATATTTAAGCCACGAGGGGGGGGGGGGGTTGTAATTAATTTGTCCCCGGACGCCACCAACCCTAGGAACTGCTCTGGGTAGACTGCTCAGAAATTAGAAAAAAGGCTAGATAATAATTTTGTGATTTGAAAGATTTGACAAAAAAAGTAAAAAAAGACATAAGTTGCACGAGCGCCATTAAAACTACCAAACTCAAATTTGCCTGATTTGCTGAAAATTCAAAAATTTAGTAATAGCCTACATTGCTAAGGTGGCCTTAACCCTTAATTTTATCTTGTTTAGGAATTAGGCTGAAGAAGAAAAGTAAAAATTATCTTTAATGACGTTGTATGCTTATATTTGAACGAGTTTAAATTGTATAGGTTGTAGTTCAAATTTATAAAACCGTGACATATTTAAGATGACATATTTACCTTTCTTCAATTCTTTTCCTTTTCACATGGAAGTTTTCACTTGACGCAGCAACAAAAACAGTACCCCCTCCGTAATAAGTTTTCAACAAAGCTTCTTCTGCTGTTTTCTTCACAAGAAGACAACCAAGTCCGGTTGGGCAGCCAAAAATTTTATAAAAAGAAATACAAACAAAATCTGGCTTATATCCACTTAAGTCAAGGACAGTTGTCGATACGAAAGATGCTGCGTCCAGACATACGTAGGCGTTGACTCCTAGCTTCTCTTTTACTATTTCACTTAAATGTAACGGCATTCTATATCCTGTGAAGTTGCATTGTGCCGGGAATACTACAAGGCTTTTACCGACTTCATTTTTTTGCTTCTCCATTGATTGAAAATAATCTGTAAACTCCTTTAGTTTCAGTGACACAACTGAAACATTTTTTTGTTCTGCATATTCTCGCATGCCTAAACAAGAGGTGTGGATTTCTTGCGAATGATAGAAGTTAGCAGTAGATGTCTCGCCATAATCAAAATATTCGGCTACTATTTTTAAACCTGCGGTTGCACCAGAAGTAAAGATGACAGAATAATCAGAGGCGGATGTTTTGAACAGGGATAGTATTCTGAAAAAAAAAATGGCTAATAAAATATTCACGAAAGTAGTTATGAAACGTCGAAAATTGCAATTTTTAACACCTGAAATGTCTTGATATTTATTCCTGAGCCATAAATAATGAACTGCAATCGTTTCTAGTCAAAATGAAAATCAGAAACAAGGATTGGTCTTACGTATTACGTGCTTATAAATACTGAGGCTTTAATTATATGGCATGGCAGCGTTAGTTGATTGGAATTGGTTGAACTATATATCATATTAAGAAAAAAAGCATCATTATTACAATCCTCAAATTGTAAAAATGCACCTTGTTGTTGCTGTTGGCATTGCTGTTGCCATTGACTCGTTATATGATGACAGTAAAAATGACAGAATAATCTGAGGCAGATGTTTTGAACAGGGATAGCATTCTGAAAAAAAAAATTGGCCATTAAATGTTCACCAGAGTAGTCATGAAACGTCAAAAATCTGGCCAAAAAATGCCGAAAATTGCGATTTTTAACGCCTGAAATATCTTGATATTTATTCTGGAGCCACAAATAATGAACTTCAATCTTTCCTGTTCAAAATAAAAATCAAAAACAAGGATTAGTCTTAAGTCAAATAAGGATCAGTCTTAATTCAAAGTCACACAATTTACAGTATGACTGTAAAGCCTTTGCTGCTACTACTACGTGTTTATAAATACAGAGGTTTTGATTCTATGACATAGCAGCGTTACTTGAAACGAGAAGTTTTGATAATTCTCAAGTTCCTACCTGTTAAATTCTGAATTTAACATTGAGGACAATTAATATGTTTCCTTATTTGTCATAAAAACCCCGGAGGTGTAATAACTAGGAGCAGACTAGGAAGTGTCTAATTACAGGTGGGGGACCTATCCCAGACATTGACAGGAATGAACGGGAAGGAAACTACAAACTCAGGTCTCCCTAATCACCATTTCAATAGTTATATCTGTTATACTACTACTACTACTACTAATAACAACTCACCGCAGCACCAAGCCGCCTGATGCCAACACAGCTACTGCACGGGATAGCTTTTGAGTTCACATTTTCCCTTGAAGTACCAGGAACATCAAAACAAAACATTTCCTGCCCCCTAGCTGCATATATTTAAAAAAAGTCTATGATTTTTCTTTTGGCTGGTAAACAATTGTGAAGATTACAAGCCTTACGCAAAGTTTCACCCTTTTTGTCACGCTGAACCGCGAAAAAAGAAGCGGAAACCAACTCGGCAAATTTAAGAAAGCTTTTCATCCCTAAAAATTCAAACATAGACAATCTATTGGTTCCCAGTGTGAGCTAATTTTATGTTATCTACTGTTTTTATGATTTTCGCTAGATAAAGTTTCTTGTTCTTATCAAGGGCTGGAGCTAAACTTGGTTAATCAAACAGTTCGTGGGAACGAACTGTAAGTGAGGAGCGACTCGATCCCATAGTAATCGAAACTCCAAAAAACGGAATTTTAATAACAGAAGATACATCAACAGAATTGGCTTTTTATGCTGAGGTTAAATATAAAGGATTTATGAAGTTTAAAGCTACCCTTCAAAAGCTACGAGTCTGAGAAATATCGCCGTTTATTTGCCTTTGATAATTTTTTTTTTCCAATTATGACTCAAAAGTATTTAATAGAAACAGGAAGACACAAAATCAAAGAAGCTACTTTTGTTATGCTATCTATAAAAAATATCATTATCTGCCTCCAAAATACTCTTGACTGACTGAAAAAAGTCAAACAACCAAATCCTAGCACTCATGACTTGGTGTACTGTGATAAAAAAGTTGAGAACCATGGCTAATGGAAAAAAAAAGCGAAGACAGATAGTCGGAGTGACAGGCAAAGGATTGTAAAACAATGATGTCATTTGACTTGTTGAATTCTATCAACAAGTCATATATATTGAACTACCCATCCATCCATCCTAGGGCAGAACTAAGGTTGATAGGCATGGAGTGAGGTTGATAGAAACACATATCTAAAGCCTTATGAGAAATTGCAACTGAGAGAACTTAGCCATCTCTCTCAGCTAATTTGGGATACCCCTCCTTCACCCTAATCTATTCAAAGCTTCACTCTTTACCCTTCCAATGAAGTACCGATTGCATTTAAATTTTTCCTTATGCTTTCTTCCCTTCCCATTTGGGGACGACCTGCTTTCTGTTTGGCCGCAGATGGATGGCCCAAGAGTACAATCTTTGGTAATCTGTCATCTTTCACCCGTAAAATGTGGCGGATCCATCTTCAAATTTATTTCGCTTAATAGCCCGAGAATGCAGTTCACTATATCCCTATACTGATCTGCATTCTTCCTAGAGCTTATTGTTTGATGTACCTAAATTCATCCTTAGATAATTCCTCTAGAAAACGCTTAACAAATATTCCTCAGCTTTAACTCACTATAGCCCTAGAATGCAGTTCATTATAGCCCTATACTGAACTGCATTCTTCGTAGAGCTTATTGTTTGATGTACCGTCAGCCAAACAAGTACCTAAATTCATCCTTAGATAATTCCTCTAGTAAACAAATAACAAATATTTCTCAGCTTTTATTCACTATAACCCTAGAATGCAGTTCACTATATCCCTAGACTGAACTGCATTCTTCGTAGAGCTTATTGTTTGATGTACCTAAATT
>JAQQPU010012746.1:0-10256 GCA_029168905.1 Artemia sp. Kazakhstan ARC1039
ATTTAATTATGTATTTTTTTTAAATTTGATTCTTATTATATTTCTTCTCTATTTGCATATTTGTTATGAATTAACCTATTAATATGTATTTATAAAAATCGTATACTAGTTTTGGTGTTCAGATCCTTTTTTTCAAATATAATCTCAATGTTTCAATTAAAGGTTGTTTTTGTTATTAGGAACCAGATGTTGAAATTGCTGATGTTGCAGACCCTGACTTTGAAGTGTTTTTTGAAGCTGAAAGAGGAATTTCTCATATAACAGAACATGATTTATCAGAATTAGAGTCTGGTTCTTCAAGTGCTGTGCCAACACCTGAAATGGACTCTACCTTGAGAAGTCCAGCATCTCAAAAGGGCACAAAGAGGGCCAGAAAAGATACAGAAGACACACAGAAAACTCTTCTATCAATGATTATGAATAAAGAAGATACAGATGATGCATTTTGTGCAAGTCTTGCAGCACAAATGCGTCACTTCACGCCACAACAAAAAGTATTAGCAAGACTAAAATTGCAAGAAGTAATTTTTAAAATCGAAAATAATATATTGTCTTATGATAATTATCAAGATTAACTTTTTTTCGTTTCGAAACATTCTAACTTTTACCCTTTTTTACCTATTTTAAGGTGTCATTTTACAAATTCTAAGATTAGTTATTCTTAACGTTTCCTAAGAATTATTAAACATTAATGAAAAAAATTTTTAACCATCTTTGTGTTTTTTTCTCAGGAAAAAGTCAGGGAGCAAATCTTCAGTTGGGTATCAAAAGGTCATATCTCCATAACTGTAAATTTTCAGAAGAGCAAAAAAAAATCACAGCTTTTTTATTTCCCCTTTGATAACCATGAAACAAAAACAGATTGATATTCAAAATCAATTTCGTTGTTGTTTTATGGTTTTTGGACGGGAAATTACATCTATTCTGCACTTAAGTTGTGTCTTTTCATGAATGCTTAAAGACTATTTTTACTTACATTCTTGACTGGACTGCTAGAAATAATCAAAGATGCAAAGGTGAAGATGCATAACAAAATATTTATCAAGGGATCAGTGTTTTTCATGGTTAAAAAAAGTTTGGAAGCACAGGAAAATGATTCTGCAAACTAAGATTAGAATTTTGGAAGCTACAGTGATGACTGTGGTCAAATATGATTATGAAGCATGGGTGCTCTAAAAAAGGAGGAAGATTTTCTAGATGCTTTTGAGAGAAATTGCCTATGGTTGTTTAGGTTCCCAGCTGACTGACTGTATTTCAAACAGTTGGCTGTACAAAAAGTGTGGTTCAATCCTACTTTCTAGGACTACAATGACAGAAAGGTTGAGATGGCTAGGACACGTTCTGTGAATTAAAGATGATAAACTGCCAGTTTCTTTATTGCCAGTTACTCTGAGTTTCTTTTACACTAGATTTTATTTAAATAATTAAGGTAAAATAGATAATTTTGCCAAGTTTTGTTCATGGGCGCCCATAAGCTGAATTCCAAGGGGGGCAAACCTGGTCTAATTGGCACTTTTAATGCAATATAATAGAAATCTCAGAAAAAATATAAAACTAAGGAAGCATCATTCAGCCAGGTGGGTGGGTCCCCCCCTGCCCCGCCCCCATTATTGGCGCTTATGGTTTTGTTCCATTTTGCACATATAATTAGTTATTTTTTTATCCGAGATTTTTTTCTGAATATACTTTTAAAGAAACTAGTGCTTCAAAAATATAGCCTAAAATATATTCTATTCCTTCCTCTCCATTGCTATTCTGGTGGGTGCCTCCCCTGGAAACTTTTCTGGTGGGTGCCCATGATATGGTCAGCCAGACTTTTTGCTGAGGATTGTAGTTTGTGATGTTTGAGGAACTCTAAAATTTCATTTGAATTTGTCCATCGGAAAGTTCAGTAATAGAATTGAAAATATTTTAACTAAAAATGGACATGGCAATTACAAATTTGTTAATTTGTAATTCAGCCCATAAAGATCAGTCTCCGGTATCCATAAGGCCCTAGAGCGAGATGCCATCTAATTTATAATTTCAAGATGGTCCACAAAGAGTGCGTTCTAATATCTTTTCCAGTGAACAGTTTCAAGAAAAACCAATTTGTTTTTAGAAACTAATTAGTGGCTTGTGTATTGTTTTAGGTTATATATTGGATTAATAATGCACCATATACTTTGTTGACTGTAATAAACTTCATCTCAAGTATTTATGAGTAAGTTTTCAATTGCTAGACTGGAGTCAGACAGTTGAATAGTCTGTGACTTAGGCTAGCCTAGGAAGCTTTGTTTTTTAGTTCAACAAGGCAACTAAGTTAGAATAATTGTTTTTCTTTCTTTGTAAAAGCAAAGGTAATTGGCCTTTGTTAGTATTGGTTCAATATTTCTTTTCTGAACTAAACACTTTAATGAGCCTATAAAAGAGTAGGCCTACCCTAGGCTCTTGGTTGCCATTTGATTCCCCATTCAATTCTTTTTCCAAATATAATAGTCATTACCATCCTTCAAAGCTCTACAGCTATGTCCAGCATGTTATTTTCCATAGAAACACTAGGCTTGGTCTTTATATGTTGCCCATCAGTAGCATAGGCTAGACATAGGCCTACCTCCAACATTTTTATTAAAGGAGGGGGCAAGATAGGGTCCACATCCATGTAATCAGGAATATGGGATACACTTCAGGGAAAGGTGTGTTGAGAAATTTGTGAAAAATATCAGCCTAATTGTGTTTTCATGATAGGCTAGGCCTATCTAGAAACTTGTTTTGGTAAACCAACTTGTCTAAATTGTTCTAGATTGATGGGATAACCTTGAGGTGTTCACAGAATAGCTCAAGGAAACATTATTTTACATTGTAAATAGGGTAAAAGACCTCATTTTGGGAAAGACCACTTTTCTTTGGCATTTTGGAAAAATAGCAATGGGTTTTTGGACTGCCCCTTTTTTTACTACAGTATGACACAATGCAAGTGTAGACCCAATCATCTCTCACTAGAGCCAGCCCAGTGGGAGTAATTTGTCATCATAAATCCAATGTGTGGTCTCTGTTTTGACAAGCAAGTGAAATGAAAGAAATACATATGTAATATTTGTGATTTATAGAATAAAAATCAAGAAATAAAAGTTGTATTTTTAGAATCAGAAGACAATCAGCTTTCTATTAATATGTGAATAATACTGAAACACTAAAAAGATATTTACATCAAAATAGGATAATCAGTATTTCCAAAAAGAGGTCTTTCTAGGTAAGTCAATAAACTAATCATTTTCAGTAAATGATCTTAAATAATTTTAATAATAACCATGTTGCTGCATAGCTTGGATTTTTAGCTATTCATTGGCCTATGCAAACCTTTTCAACTCTAATTTGATAACAAGATATGAGGTTTTAAGTTTTACATAATTTTGCTCAATTGGATACTGGTCTTTTACCCTAGTTCTATTGCATCAGCCTTAAATTGAAGTAGTGTTCTAGTTTCTAGAGATAAAATAGGCCTATATTTATTTTGCCAGAAGCCATTCTCTAGTCTTGCTGATAATAGAGACATGTTTCTTCAGTTTACTATTTACTCCTTCCTTATTATTTCAACCAACCACTTTGTATTGAAAGGGTAATTGTAGGAATTTTATTACATAATTAAACAATTTACAAGGGAACTATGTCAAAATTTTATTAAAACCCTAGGCTGGTGCAATTTTAGTGAGTTCTATATTATGGGTAAGCCAAAAAGAATCACCACAAAATAAATTGTCAATGCATTTAGTAATTCAAAAAATGCTAACAAAATCTTATCTATCTCTCTGGAATTTCAGAGATTGCAGATTTTTTTCTTTTTTGTTTTCTTTAGTGATTACTCCGTCTATTGTACCTTTTGTACCTTTTTTTGACGGGCAATAAATGAATAATAATAATAATAATATTGCTATGATATGGGCCCAGTGATGTTGCATTAGTTGGCAGCTGAGAGGAATAGATTGCCCCACTTATTTCCATGGCTTGTTGTTTCATTCTTTGTCAAGTTTTGACTTGAAGGAGGTACTAGTGGGTGCAGTCATGGTTTTGTCTTGAAGGTTGTTCCAGCTGTTGAAAATATGCTTGGTAAAAAAGTTTTGGCATATTCTGGTCCTCACTCTTTGCTTTGCTAGCTTCTGCAAGTGTCCTGTAGTGTTGTGTTGACCTGTATGTTTTGTGAGGAGGGTGTTGTTTGGTTGACTATTATAGTTCTAGGTCAGCATCATATCACATCTGTGATGTTTAAAGACCAGCATTGGTAGTTTTGGGTGCTCCATATCAGCATGTTTTGCAGACCCATGATGCATTTGGTGGCATGTCTTTGAACTCCGTCAGTTATTCTGGTGTAATGCTTGTAGGAGGGGGAGGTCAGACATGGGTAAATTTTTACCAAATCATATTATTGAGTTACAAATAAAGTGAATATACCACTCAATGCCTTGTTTTATGCTCTTTACAAATATAATAATCACTTCTATCAGAAATTCAAATTTAAGCCCTTTTTGAGCTCTTGAAAATGACAAAAATATAAAAACCTAACCAACCTGATAATTTCAATTCAATTTAAAATTAAAATTTTCATTTATTGAACTTAATCATGGAAAGTCAGTGCTTGTGGATTAAAAAAAAAGGATTTACTATGAAACAGTAAGTTTAAAACAGATGTTTTAAGCCTTTTTACACCCTATATATTTTTATTTTTTTGTCATTTTCAAGAGCTCAAAAAGGGCTTAAATTTGAATTTCCAATAGAAGTGATAACAGGTTATCAAAATAGTGTATCTGTAATATGTCAGGAATGGTTGTGGAGAGAGGGCAAGTTGAGACTTTTGGGGAGGGCTAGAAGGGCCAAGTGGACCTTAAATTTTCACTGGGAAGGGGGTAAAATGCTTTGTCTCTGATCTACCTTGAAATTTTTGCACTATAAGCCCCTTTCTGACTTCATTACTACTCATAGTTAAGATAGCAAGGTAAACCAAAGACTATGTGTTGCCATGTTTTCCAAAAAGTGTATTTGCAATATCTCAGGAATGACACAAGGAGATCAAATTGAAACTCCCAAGGAGTGTTGTGAGGAAGGATCAAACCTTGATTTGTTACTTTCAGGGGAGTGGTACAAGGTTTTGCATTTAATCTGCTTACATTTTTGGCATTATTATTATTATTATTCATTTATTGCCCATCAAAAAAAGGTACTGTAGACAGAGTAATCAAAACAAAAAGAAGACAAAAAGAAGAAAAAGAAGGACACAAACACACTTCATTTAATACCTGTAAAAAAAAGGTACACATATGGAATAATCACTAAAATGACAAAAAAAAATAGAGAAAAAAAAATTCATTACATGCATTACATTAATACAAAAAAACTATTGTGAACAAATTGGTGACCATGGATGATTAAACTTACTTTGAAAATCGGATAGAGATTTATTAATGCTAATATTAGGGTCAGCTAGCTTATACAAATGAATAATTTTATGGTTTCTTGTCCAAGGGGGCAAATGTAGAAGATAATTAGCAAATCTGAAGAAGATTGATTGTAGGTGCTTTTTATCTGTAACTGTAAAGAATTTCCAGAAAGGAGCAATGTAAAGCAGATGTGGAAGGGCTGTGGCATTGTAAATGGATGCTAGAATGTAAGGGTTGAAACATAGTTTGCTTTTTACAATTACAGTGTAAGAAATGCTAGTTTTATGCTCAATGTGAGAAATCAGCAAACGACGTGTGTGGCCTATAGATGTGCCAATTGGAAGGCCCAGGTATGTAATATGGCCTGAGGGTTTAACACAAGAACTGTCCATATTTAGAAGACAAGTAGAGGGATTTTGCCAATTGAAAAGGATAACTTTGGATTTCTCAAGATTAAAAGACAGACCAATTTTTGAATATTCATCTTTGATGATTTTGAAATTCTGCTCAATGCACTGGATTGTATGGCTGAGATTCAGGATGTCATTAGCATAACAAATAAGAGACATATTGATTCTCCCAAGAATGCATGAAGGAAGACACTTTACCTGAGCTTCCAGGACACTATTATTGAACAGGGTTGGGGAAGTGATAGCTCCCTGTCTAGTCCCTTTCTTAACAAGGATGGGGTACTGAGGATTCACAAGCATATTTGAGGGATTTGAAGAGTCTGGCCTCACACGAGAATTAAGGCAATTATATTGGGATTGATGAAGAGCTGATTGCAGGGGAAAATGGGATGGAAGTTTTAAATACACTCTTAGATTCCTTTATAAATCCCTGAGAACACTGACAACTGATGGGTTTACACCTTGCCTTGCCATATGAAGAAGCATGGATGAATGAATTAAGGAATGGAATGCACGTTTAATCAAACTGGCTGTTGGAGTAGACCAAAAACACTATGTATCCAGATTATTAAAATCGCATGTATGTATTGTCTTGGGAGTGGCTTGGGGGTTGTAGCTGAAAATATCAGATTGTGTGGGTGTAGTATTTTCATAATTGTTTTTGTCTTTAAAACCCTGTCACCAGTAAAAAAGGTACCATGCAATAAATACAGCTGAACTAGAAACATTAGTACATCTTCCTTCTTCCAAATTTGACTAGCAATCTTTGCTTTCTTCTAACTTTACACATCCTAATTTTCAAAAGCACTAGGCTTATGCCTCTTTTCCTCCTGTCACCCACAAAAACAAGTTAAAAGGGAAGAAAAAATATTGACTCTAATATAAATATTTCTCTCAGGGACAAACAGTGCTAGAAATGTTTTTTCACTTATAACAGTGTGGGTAGTCACCCAATTGGAAGGTTTCAAAGATTTTGAGCACTGGTCATGGTATGCCTTCTTTTGTGCTTGTGCTGCTTGGAAGTGGTTGGCAAACATGGGGTAGGCATAACCTTATTCATGGGTGGCTTGGCACACACATTTTGATGGATCATAGCTGGTAGCTCATCAGCAATTATTAGGAGGTAGCAAATTCATTTACTGGGGTATGTCTGTATTCAAGAAGGCTTATGTTGAATTCCTGTAACTCAAGTAGATTTAACTCTTTAATATGATCCAAGCTCCTATGAATAAAACTTAATGAGAATACAATTAACTTGAATTGCAGCTGGGAGCAATCTAAGGATTTCTCCTTGTAGAGCTCTGGAATGATGACTAGTTGTATGCAAGGATCACTGGTAACCTGGTGCTGCTCCATCTTTGGTAGCATTCCAATTGGATTTACACTCTCTGGAGGACCACTCAGCATCTAGCCTTTGTTTAGAAACATCAACGGATTCAGTAGTAACTGTTTCATTAGATAATTTGTTCCAATTGCTGACAATACATGTTGAGAAGAATTGAGTACAGACTAGATATTGTAGACTGCTTGACAAGTTTTAGGTGAAGACCTCTAGTTCTTGAATTGGTACTAACAGTAAGGAATAATGCTGGGAGAATATTAGCCCTCAATAACTTAAAGGCTAAAATGGCATCCCCTCTATTTCTCCTGTAAGTAAGCAATTATTGAACACACAAGCAATTATTAAGCAAGCAAGCTCAACAGGATGCTACATTTTCCTTCTTCTGAACATGCTGGTGTTTCTATAAGTTTAGTCTGTTGGGTTTAGCTACTGTCCTACTGGATCTTATTTGTATCACTCTGCCACTGTTGGTGGCACTATTTCCACTGTGTTCAGTGGGGGCTGCCAAGCTGGGTGAGGCTGGGCATTCAACAGGGTTGTCTTCAGGCACCACCTTGGACAGTTGGGTGATTTCTACATTTTGATCATCTTGTTCTGAATTGATTGCTTTGCCTGATTTCCTGTGGGATAGTCTAACCCTATTACGTCAAAGCATTGATCTGTTGTCAGTAGCAACTGTGTACAATCCTGGCTGGGGGCAAACTTGAACAATGGTTTCTCTCTTCAAGGGACTACTAGGTGTTGCCTGGATGCTCACTCTCAACCCTACTTGAATTTTGAGCAGGGATTTAGCAGACCTATCATAGTACTCCTTCTGTTGCCTTCTACATTTCTCCCTTTTGAGTCCAAAAGCTTGCTTCAGACACAATTTTCTTCTCAAGATGTTTTTGTGTGAAAGGGAGGACTGATTGCAACTGCTGGCTCGTGAGCAGCTGAGCTGGTGTTGTCCTACCATCAATGGGCATGTTGCAGTGTTCCAGGATGCCAATATATGGATCTTATCCCGTGATCCTGGACTTGTTCAAGATTCTCTGGCAGGTTTGCATGTATTTCTTGATGAGCCTGTTTGTTGTTGGGTGGTAAGGGCTAGATGTTTGATGCCCCAGTCTTTTGTGAATAGTCCAAATTTGCTGGAACTAAACTGTGGCCTGTTATCAGAAGTGAGAATGGCTGGTATTCCATGGCAAGCAAACTGACCTTTGAGCTTAGTGACAAATAACCTCCATGTGTTGGAGGTTAGGTTGTCCAACTCAAAATAGCAGCTGTAATAGTTGACTGTTATTACATACTGCTTCCCATTCTATTTGAACAAATCACACTCAACTTGTTGCCATGGTAGTGACAGGATTGGCATGGGAATCATTGGCTCTTTTTGATTGTTTGACATATGTAGTGTGAGTGCAGGCTTTGCATCTTTGGATAAACATTTTAATATCTTTTCCAATACCAGGCCAGTAGACAATCATTTGGGCTCTTTGCTTGGTTTTTTATGTGCCCAAATGAGTGAAGTGTAGTCCCTTCAAGATATCATCTTGTTGGCTAGTAGGGATTACAATTCTCAGGCCTTTGAATTTCAGATTATCATGCATTGAGAGATCTTGGCAAATACTCTAGTACTGGATTATAGTGTTTGGGCACTGTCTCCTGTTTTCAGGCCATCCCGCCAAGATGATTGTTTTCAATGCTTGTAGTTTGTGATCTGTTGTGGTCTCCTGTTTGATCTACCCAAGCCTACTGCTTGTTGCAGGTATGGATTTCACAAACAAATGTAGTAGATTTTGATCTCTTCATGTAATTCTTTGTCAATATCTGGAAGATGAAGTCTTGAGAGCACATCTGCAACAGGAATTTCTGTACCAGCCCAGTACTTGAAAGTCAAGTCATAAGGCTGTATATACATCATCAGGCATTGAATCCTAGGTTATGCTGTATGGAGGGGTCGCCCTCCATACAGCCATCCAAAGATCATTGACTCAGGTGGTCAATGATCTTTGACAACTTGTACTTTTCTTTCACATATGTAGTGGTGAAAATGGCGGAATCCATATACTATGGCAAAGAGTTCTTACTCCAACTGCAAGTAGTTCTGTTTGAATTTGCTCAGCAATCTTGATGTGTAAGCTAAGACTGTGCTGCTCAATAAGATTTGTGCTACTAGTTTATGTCTTTCAGTATCCACTTTGAGCTCAAGGGTTGGGCTAGAGCTGTCAAAGAAACCCAAGTTGGTGACTATGGATTCTTTGAGCTGGTTCAGACTGGTGGTGTGGAGCTCTTTCCACTCAAACTCTTCTGCTTTAATCAGGTCCCTTAATCTGGGTTGCCAGGTTTGGAATATATCTCAAGAGGTAGTTCAGCATTTCAAGGAGAGTCTGGAGCTCCTCCTTTGACTTTGGGGTAGACATCTCGTTGATGGCACAGAGTTTCTCAGGGTCTGGTTTAATGCAAGCGTTGCTGATGATGTGACCAAAATAGCAGTCTGACTGGACTACAAACTGGCACTTTGATAGGCTGAATTTCACACCCCTCTGTTCAGCTCTTTCTAGCATGGCTGCAAGTCTACTGTCATGTTCTTCTTGGGTGTTTCCATTGATAATTAGGTCATCTACAAGTATTTTCTGACCTTCCAGACCTTGAAATATCTCTTCCTCTGGAACTGGTCCTGCACCAATATCAACCCAAAGGGGTATCTCTTCCATTGATACCTCCTGTAGATTGTGTTGAATATTGTGAACACTGAAGCTGCTTTTGAAAGCACAAGCAACCAGTATTCTAAGGTGGCATCAAGTTTTGATAATTCATACCACTCAGATCAGCAATGGCAACTTCAAAAGTTGGGATTGTGTATTGAGGGCGCTTTAGGCCTTATTGGGGTCAACTGGATCAGTGCAAAGCCTCACGCCTCCATCCTTCTTTTCAGTAAGCACCATTGAGTTGACCCACTCTGTGAGTTTTTCCACCTTTTTTATGATCCCCCAACTTTTGAGCCTGTCCAGCTCTTGCTTGAGTTTCTCAGGCATTGCAGTTGGTACTTTTCTGGCAGTATATGCTGTTGGAATAGATCCTTCCTTGAGGTGAATCTCGCCTTGTATTTTC
>JAQQPU010012747.1:0-11332 GCA_029168905.1 Artemia sp. Kazakhstan ARC1039
TGGGCTAATTCTAAAGCTTTGTTTGAGGCAGGTCCTATGCTTGACATTAAGTATAAAAAAACAAGTTTTTTGACTGAAAATAAGGAGAAACAATAAAACTGGAAACAAATAGAAATTATTACTTATATGAGAGGAGTTTCCCCTCTTCAAAACCTCACTCTTCACGCTAAAGATTTTGTATTTGTAAAAAACTTCCTATTTTTCTAATTAAATAAACTTGTGTTTCAAGGGTCGTTCTTAAAGAACTGGGACAAAATTCACACTTTAGTGTCAAGAGCGAGGAGTTGAGGAGGGGTTAAACCTCTTCATATACGTAATAAGTTCTGTTCGTTTTAATTGTTAATGTTGTTTCTTAATTTCAATTGAAAAAACCGTTTTTTTTCTATTTTATTTCTGATCGTCATGCCGAGAGATCTGGCTCCATCTCTACGAAACCCCCCCCCCCCCCGCTGATATATCCTCTAGATAATAAGCTCCTGGTGAAAATTTAACCTGGACAATTACAATTAACATCTTTACGCATAAAATTGAGTCGGCAAAGGGAAAGCAAGACATAAGAAGAATTTTGCATAGGAATTCTAGCATATTCCCCCAGTTTAAAATTTCTCCTGACAAATTAAACCGTCCATGTAATATCTTTCCATCTAAAAACTAATTTTGACCTTCTGTTGTCATTGTATTTAACTTGGATGTAATAAAACGATAAGCACACTTTTCACAGAATCTTCAGATAAATTAATTTGCCGCGCTTGCCGAATAAAATCATATTTCGACAAATTTTTGAAATTTTTCCCAAAGAGCTTTTGGATCTGCGGGATTACCAAAAACAAGAAGCTCTGCGAAGAGTATTCACATTACAGAATGTATTTTGGACAGTGCCGATTCTTTTGCGGCATCAAACCACTGTTTATGATCGAACTTGATCGAACTTTATGAGCCAAACATATTTGTTTGTATGTTGTATAAAGGAGGTTATTCACAGTTTTGCGATATTCAAAACTCGTTGCATTATTCACATGATAGAGAAGTACTCGCAAATAGATGCACTGGGAATGAGAAAAAAAATTTATGGCAGAAAATGCCACTACAATGTGTTTTGTCAAAATGGGACTCAGAATCTCCTGTTTAGGTAACCAAACCATGAAAAAACGATCGTCTCTACTAAATTTGCATTCATAAGGATTTTGAAGATCTTTAGGCAATACTGCATGCCTTAGGGCAAAAAAAATACACATTGCCGTCGTTTCTCAGGAGTAGAGATTAGAGAGTAGAGAGTAGTAGTAGAGAGTAGGGGCTCAAAATCTCCCCTTCAGAGTTTTAAACCATTAAAAATCGATTTGCTGGCCAAGAATTTCCATTCTCTGCCATTTTGATCGTGTTGAGCAAACATTGATATTTGGTGGCACAAAATCATTTTTATTACTTAAAAAGAGAACTATATATTGCAATTTTATTTTAAGTAAAACCTCTCCTAACATTCTATGACCCCCGGTTCAATTCATTTGCTCCTGAAAAAAAAAACAAAAAAAGGATGTCAATGCTATCCAGGCAAAAAGTGATTTTTCTTGTTGTTCGAAACGGAGGGGGGAGAGGGCAACAATTCTCCTGTAAATGATTTTCGATCATAGTAATTCCAATGACGTATTTTTGTATCGACCTGACAGCATTTTGAGTGGTTTTGACTTGTTTTCAAATTTCCCATAAACGTGTTGTCGGCTATAAACTTTTACTATTAAGATTAACTATAATAAAAGATAGTTATTGTTCCTGAAGCAGCTACAAATGATATTTATTCTCAATAGACACTTTTTATTCAAACCACATTTTTAAACTTTTGGCCTTTTTTGGCCGTGGTTCGCAGTTTATTTACATGACCTAATGGCATTATGTCTTATCATGTTAATGCAATGGTAGCCAAGCAAAGTTATCACTGATATGTTTGCCAGAGCTCCCTAAGTGCCTTTATAACCTTTTTTAAGGAGAGACAATACAGTTTGAGAAGCTATTTGAAAATGAATAAAACATACCGTGTCAATACCAGCCATTAAAAGATCCATTGCCATTATAACAGTGTCCTTAATGCTTAGACCACGATCCAAGATTGATTCCAAAATTGTCACATCTGATCCCTCAGGTTTATTCTTCAGTTTGGCAAAAGCATTGTTGATGTGTTTTAGTGAGACTCTAAAAAAGAAGTTTTCATCTATCCTTTATGGGTGTTAACAAAGGAGGCGAATTGGGGGACTTATCTTCAATCATTTCGAAATCAAAAGTATGCCAGAAGTACAAAATTTTCATCATGTTCAAAAAACTTTTTGAGATATTTTCAAACTCATTTTTTAAAAATCTTTCCACCTCTTCTCAGCTAAACATGCAAAAGATGCTTGCCCTTTTCTTACCCCTAAGCATAGTACAAACATCTAGGAATTAGGATCAAACTAAAAAATATCTGCCACCAAGGGTATCGGGGGTGCATAAACGTCCCTCCCATATACTTTAGTTAAGAGCTCATTACTAGTAGGGGGAAAATTACTTCTACGACATGCCTTCCCTTTTTCCATAGGATTTCTATGACATGCCTCCTTTCTTCGATAGCATTTCTACGAAATGCTCTGTGACGTCACGACATGCCTTGGGAAGATTCCAGCGACATCTGTAGGAACATAGCATAGGATTCCCGTGACAAAGATAGGAAAATAGCATAGGATTCCTTTGACATGCCCCGTGACATCACAACAGCCCTGGGAGACTTCCCATTACACCCCCAGGTGTTCCAGTATTTCCTCTAGTAGCCGCCACTTATCTCAATTCGTAGCAATTTTTGGCACAATGCTTTTCTATACTTCCCATAAAAAGAGAAAATAGAAGCCCCCATATAGGAGTCACGTTTCGTACTTTCCTTGTCCCAGGACCTCTAAAAACAGAAGATCCATGCAAAGCATTCATTCCCGGGGGTGCTATAAATATTTTAGACAAGGAAGAATTTATATTAATCTTATATTACCTGTTGAAGGTGAAACAACTATCTGGAAAATAATGGATAACTCTCGTTAGCAAGAAGCGAAACTCTTTTTTCTATTATTTCCTAATCCCCCTCCAAACCCCGTCGCTCCCTCCACCACATTATGTTGCCTATAATCATTTTCAACTCATATTATCCATTACTGACAATCTACCAGCCCAAATTCTCCTCCCCCGCCAGGAAAGAATTAGTCTATTCAAAAGAAATTATTCTTGTTTGGTAATGCGTTATTCCAGAAAAGTGCTCATTTTTGTCCCCTGCGTTTATATATGAGCTGTCAAATGTATCGCACACTCCTTTGTCTAAGCAAAAAACATGTGTGAATAGGCCACTATCTCTATGGAAAGGGTACCCTTGTGAACAATTAATAAATTATGCGAAGAAGGCTAGCTTTGCTGTCAGTTGATTAACCCTACGGGAGAATGACCGATTTTTCGATCAGCTTAGGTCAGTAATTCTAGGCTAGTTCGTTTCTCGCAAGTTGTGTAATAAAACATTTGATTTCCCACAAATTCTACTCTTTGCCTTCTTGCAAAGGGGGATGAGTCTACTGGGTAGATGTTTTGAGTCCAGGATTTTATATCCAATTAAATGGTCTTAATTTTGAATTCTAGGATTTTAACGGTCTTTATGTGATTAATAGTTTAAAAGGCATTCTAGACAAAATAATGCCTTCCAATAAATCATGTTTTCTTCCCTAGATGGGGGAGGGGACGATTTTCAATAGTTGTTTTCTCTAGTATATTTATCAAAAAATTCTAGTTTAGCTACTTTTTGCTTTCCTGGAAAGGGGGATGAGACTGAGAAGGTATTTTGAGACCGAGATTTTATAACCATTTAAATGGTCTCAATTGCGATCCGAATTTTTGAATTATTGACTTGAAATTGAAGCACTTTTTAGCCTTAAACGCATGAATAATGCTAGTTTTGTTTAAAGCTTAAATACCTACACATAAAGTTGACAATGAATTGCGATATTCCAACAAGGATAATGGAAATGACTTAATTACCACAAATTCACCTGAAGTAAAGTCTTCTTAAGCAAGATTATATCCAGGAGGAACAGGTTTGACCCAAACTAGAACATCTTTTACCCCTATATCACTACATGATCCTCAAGTAATGGACCTCTCGCATTACATTTAGATTTATACTAAATGTTATTTTCTTCTCTGTTCTTCTCTAGATGGGGGCGGTATTTCCAATAAAAAATGTTTTTTACACTAAATCTTGTTTTCTTTTCTAAGATTTCCCTGTCCTTCCCCTTCAAGCAAGAGGGCAAGGACCAATGATGCAAGTCCTTTAAGAGCGTCAGTGATTGCCTGAGCCGGTCCTTCTAGGCAGACCCTAGGCCAAGCCCCTACGCCCTCTATGCAAGCTGTGTTGACCAAGCCATCCAGGAGTGTGCTACACCAAACCCGTGCTCCCCATTTTGCAATGTCTGGGCCTTCAAGAGCTGCACAAGCCCAAGCTCATACAGCTGCAAGCACATCAGAAGACAATGGACTGTCTGCATAAGACTGTAAAGTCGCTGCCCTATCGACGCAGTTTGAAGATGTAAGTAAATTTAATTTTTTTAAGCTAATGTATAATCTATTTTTTTTTCTGAATCCATTCTTTTCTGAAGTTCTCGGCCTACTAAAAACATTTTTTTGCTAATTTTTTTACTTGTTAAAAAAAGCGCTCCTAAGACATTAAAAGTATTCCAGGGGCTTTTCTTTAAAAATTTTTAAGCCTTACTCTTTAGTTTTGACTTTTTGGTAATTTTTATTCGCTGGAATATTGAAGTTTCAAGTTAAATTCCAGCTCCCCTTAGTTTTAAAGACCCCCATCGCACCAAAGAGATACCTAAAAATAAGAAATTCTTTTCAACCTAAGTTTTCAGTCTACTTTCGTCTTATTTTCAGGTCATGAAGGGAAGTTTTCACTCTGATAAAAGTCGTAAATTTATTGCGACACAAATTTCTCGCAAATTTTTTAAGTTGTCGCAGAAAATGCTCTTTTCTAAATATAAATTCCTTAAGCTAATAAAGGTTACTCGCTAGTTATTGGGTATATGTGCTATTACACTTCAATTTTTTTAGGGGGGGGGGAGGAATCTGCCCCTGACTAGTTCTAATGCTCCCACCCATAATCGCTCCTTCTGCCCTTTATACCTATGAGGCATATGCTTTTTCAGACCGATTTCGACCAATTAATACGCAGTATCTTGAGTGAGCTCCTTTAACCAGCAACCACAGACTAGGCACATGAAATACCTGCAAGACTCGATGATATGCATATTGTAATTCCCCCCGGTAAATTTTAAAACTCTTAACTGCTAGTAGGGATTTGTTACATTTATACAAGTAGTTGGGCCCAATGGAGGCCATTACATACATTTGGAAAGTAGTAAGGGTCTATAGTGCCGACGGTTCAGGGTACCCTTTTATAGCTTACAATACAATGACGCATTTCAATAAGTAGTATAGTGTCTAATACTTCTATACCCATTCTTAACTCTTCTTTTATCCATACTGCATTGTGTTCCAACGAGATAATATGCTCTTATAACTTTTTCTAGGCTCACATACCATCGCCAGGGGCGTAAATGGGGAGTGTGTTCCTGCCACCACCTCAATTTCAAGATAATGTATTATCGTCACCACAGAAATATGGACGCGAGGGGGTTCGAGGGTGGGAGTGAGTCTGTCTCGTTTAGCTCTCACTGTGTTTAATTTAGAAAGTTTTTTGCGGGGTCTTGGCCTTGACATAGACTATGAATGGGTAGACCGTTTACCATTAAGTGGGGTCAAGACAGCACTAGCCCTGGAGATTGATTTAGGGAGGCAAAGTGGTGCCGGATCACCCCCAGTATTGCCTGACTTGTATTTGGCAGATGCCAATTTGCACAACATTAATGTTTATAGGGCTGAGTTGGGGAACCCATTCAACTCTCTTACAAGTGGTAGCATCCATACGGATCCTAGTGGTATAGTGCACTCCTATGTCAGCAACATTCGGGCACTTCTTGAAAACCATATGAGACAGGCGGATGATAGGGACAGCATTAAAGCATCCATCGTGCTTAAAATATATTTTTTAAAAGCAAGTACGGGTGATTTGAACCCGTGTTATATAAAAACGAAGATGCAGACGGTTCATCCGGTCTTACAGAAATTTTGAGGGTGTTTTTCAGACTGAGTAGGGGAAAATTTTTAATAGGTTGGAGGTGTATAATGAAAACGGGAGTGGGGTGGTGGTTTTATTTATTGAAAAAAAGAAGTAAATATCAAAATTTTTTAAAAAGAATTTGTTTTAAGAGGCAAAAGGGGGAAGGGTAACTTTAAAAAATATAATGCAAATTTGAGGGGGTGTCAAGGTGTACAACACTTTCGTTTTGACACAGGTTTGGAGTGTTTCAAATATTTTCTTCTTGTGAAGGGACATAAAACTTTGAATATGAATGGTATTAGTAAAACATATTTGGACATTTTGACAATTAATGGGGGCGAGGAGGGGTGAGAATTTGCTGAAGTAGATTTTAATTGTTTAAAGGGGCATTACCCTGTAACACTAAAGGGGATTGATATTTTTGAGAGGACCAACGAGCGTTTGAAGATTGGGGTTAGAGTGTTAAAGTTTGATGAAGAATACGAAGAAGGGGAACTTAGTAATAAAAAAGGGGTAATATATTCCGTAAGGGCTCCGTCCATTGAATCAGAGATACCCTGGGTATGGCTTTTTTACGAGCATTCCAAAGATGTCGGTTCAACTGGATATTTTTTTTCCAATTCTAAATATTAGTCGGCTTTTAAGTGAGGGTAAGAAGTACACTTCACGCCATTACTTTCCAATTTGCCTATCAGGTTTCCATACAGAATTAAAATTAAAAAAATCAG
This sequence comes from Artemia sp. Kazakhstan ARC1039, assembly GCA_029168905.1. NCBI lineage: Eukaryota > Metazoa > Arthropoda > Branchiopoda > Anostraca > Artemiidae > Artemia > Artemia sp. Kazakhstan ARC1039. The sequence continues at coordinate 6,904 of JAQQPU010012747.1, forward strand.
TGGAAACACTTCAATCGTCATGGATACCAGTCCGTCGAGACAGTTTACGGAGACAATAATATCTTGCGGTTCAAAAGTTTTCTGAAAACGTTCCTGCAGAATGACAAGGTGGTATTAGATATTGAAGCTGCACTCACTGATGTGTAGGATCTATCAAATTTGAATCTTGTTAAAGAACATGAATCAATTGCAATCTATTTTGCCCATGCGAAAAGAGACTCTAGTAAGACCATGCAATTGGTAGATTTAGTTGAGACATTGAGTGGGGAAGATTGTGTTGGTACAGTTATGGTTGCACTTAATAAAACAGCTAATAAGGCAATATCGCGGCTGCGCGACACACAACATCAAATGAATCTATCACCAGAAGAAGAGATGGCTATTGAAAATAGGGATATATGTTGGGTTTACCAAAAGAAAATATCTGGGGGTAGTATGAAAGCCCGCGACCCTGACTATTTGAGGCAGGAAAGTTCATCTAGGGGGTGTCACTTTTGGGGGAATGCACATAAATCGTGTAATATAAACGCTAGGGAGCAATACTTTGCACCGGTTTACATGCACTCATCCAACTATGATATGAAATTCATATTACCAGCGTTGGCACGATTGAAGGAAGGTGAAGTTGTAGATGGCACATGGGTAGATAGTTCTTTTTAATATAGTATCATATCTAAATCATTTGAAAAGTTGCTAGTATTAGAATTTAAATTGCAGAACAATTGATAATGGTAAAATATGCTTGAATAATATCCGTTTCTTAGATTCCTATAGCTTCTTCCCCAAATTTTCAAGTCAACTCATTCATGTACACAGAAATGCCGATTTTAATAGTTTTCCCCTCCTTAAACGGCATTTTCCAGATGAGGAACTGTATGATTTATTAACTTGTAAGGGCATATACCCGTACGATTACTACAGCTCTATCTTGAAGCTAAGTTTGGAAACATTACCGCCCATCGCAGAGTTTTATGATTCACTTCACAATCATCAATGAACCACTGCCGATTATGTATTTGCCAAGAGGGTTTGGTCTCAGGGGGGGGGGGGGGAAAAAATGGGTGGGGTTATTGTAAAATGTACCTGGCCAGTCATGTATTGTCGTTGTTGGATATTGTGTGTAAAAATACAGACCAAATTTACGAAAAATTTGAGTTGGATAGGGGGTATTATTATTCTACTGCTCATCTGGTCATGGATTTACTTCTTAGAACTAGTGGAGCAGAAATAGGTCTGATCACGTGGATCAGGACTTATTTGTAGAGAGATCCATACGGAGAGGGTATGTTTTCCACGGGGATCGTATCCTTAAAACCGATCCGACTGGACAACGCACCGGTGAAAATTGAATGCCGCTTTCTTGGATATTAATTTCCTGTATCCGTGCGCGATATCTTACTTTTATTTGCAGTGTGGGAATTACTAATGGCTTGACAACCCTTCTACTCCAGATTTCCCCAGTATTCACACTGTTAAGGAGAATAGACCACAAGGGTGGTTTTTACAAATTGATGGAGAAATACCTTTGGAACTTTTTACTTGATAAAGGACTTTACCGTGCATAAATAGACCGGTGCCTAGGGATCCTTTGAGTCCCTATAATTTATCTCTGGTAGAATATAAGGGTATGCACTGGACACCTTCGAATCAAAAGCTTATAGCAAACCTTGAACTGAAGTGGAATATTTCTTTATTACACCCAACAGGAGTCGTGGCGATGTTGTAACAAACCCAAAAGAGTGTGCCCGAATTATTGCAGATCCAAACTTTAAATTATTCATGATCATAAAGTCCAATGTAGTCCTTTTATGTAGAAAAAAAGATACATAGTTTTAAATAACAAACATTGCCACTGGCATTGCCATTTTGGAAATTTAAAATAAAACTCATGTTGGAGTTTTATTACAATGTGTGCAAGTGTCAATGACCGATTTAGGGACAAGTTAAAGTTTATTACGGGGAAGCAGATTTATTATTTTTAAAATTTAAAACAGATAATTTATTATACCTGACTTACCAGTCATACCTGACTTAGCCGAAGGACTTTTGGTTAACAACGAGGAAATTGAGGAAGTGAGAGAGTTCAAGTATCTCGGCAGCATTCTTACGCAAGATGCCAATTCCGAAAGAGAAATACTGTGCCGAATAACATTGGCTGGGTCTGCTTTCAGCTACCTTAGAAATGTTTGGAGAAATAAGAAATATTCCCAGAAGTTAAAGCTTAGAATTTATAATAGCAATGTGGTCTCTGTCCTTATGTACGGCTACGAAACTTGGAGCATCACTGCTCAACTAGAACGACGACTCCAGGCATTCGACAATAATTGCCTAAGGTCTATCCTAAATATACATTGGACAGAAAGAATACGAAATGATGAAATCTATCGTATGACAAATCATACCCCCATCCTTGATCTTATTAGAAAGCGGCGATGGATGTATTGGGGGCATATGGTGCGAATGGGGGAAGGAAGGCTGCCGCACGATGCATGGTGTTGGACACCCCCCGGTCTCCGCAAATCAGGGAGACCGAAAATGACCCTTGGCAGGTCGCTAATGAAGGAGGCGAAGCTGGCGAGGTCCTCGTTGGAGGAGCTATGGTTGAAGGCTCAGGACAGGTCGTCGTGGCGAATCACTGTTGCTGCCTTATGCGCCCCCAGGCGTAGGAGGACCTAAGTCTAAGTAAAGTAATTTATTATACGATTTGGAAAATGGCGAGTAAAATAGCTCCTGGATGGATTATACTAACTGGGACGAGTCCACTTATCCGGAGCTAAGGAAGCGCCAGGCCCCAAATCAATTATTAAAATTAAAATTCGAGACAGGGAGCGACTTGGTATCCCACGCTGTGTTTCCGGATCTGAAAGTGTACTGCGTGCAGACAAACAATGAGGTTGCCAAAAAATGCTGCAAGGGCATGCCGTCGCACTGTTTAAGGGAAAATTTAACCATGAGTGTTTATAGAAACTGAATAGAAAATAATTTATTTCCAAGAGCGAGTGTCATGGCCATTTACACTTTAAAATAAAAAAAGCTATACAGGTCAGGTCGAGATAAATGCCATGTCCACCATATTGAATAAAGTCTAATTACGTATGGACGGTATGAAGGTACTACCACATGATCACTACCTGACTTCAGATCGAGTTGAATTTGTTACTTATAGGCGATAACTCGGTCTGGAGAAAGCCCTATAGTTGGAGGGAAGGAGGCCATCATTGGTGGGAGGAGGGCTGTTTTTCCGTTTCCAGCTCAGCTCTGCTTTTTTATCTAGTCATTTATATTTTATATTTGCGTTGCGCAAAGTGGTAATTTTAAGTGCCTATTTTTATATATTTGTAAGTGTTTATCTATTCTATATTAATAAAAAAACTTTTCCGAAAAATAAGTTTTTCAATGAAAAGTAAAGGATATTTTAAACTTGAGCTCAACAGATACAAATACCTTTTAAAATTCAAACTCAAAACGACCAGAAATTATTATTAAAGAATAAATGAAACCCAAAACGCACAGAAATTAAATAAACAATTATAGCAAAAATATAAAGTAATAATATAAATGAATAAATAAATCTTAAAGCGAGTAATGCTTAAATTGAATATGAAAATCAAGCTTAAAACGAAAAAAATATTTTCCTCTTGAAGTATAAATGAAACTTAAAACGAACAGAAATTAAATAAACAATCAATGCAAACAATCATACAATAGATATTAAGGTAAATTAAAAAATAAATCTTAAAACGAGTGAAACTTAAAATGAATATGCAAATCAAGCTTGAAACGAACAAAAATCACTACAAACAAGAGTTTGGTTATGACCTCCTTCTCTCACTGAAAAAATATAAAACCTACTGCGTAATTTTTGTTATCATCATATATCATATATGTCTATCTCAAAATTTTCATCAGATGTGTTTGGAAAAAGAAGGGGGGGGGGTTAGCTGCCCTCTGATCTCTTTTGACTATTAAAAAACGAGCTAGAACTTTCAATTTGCAATCAAATGAGCCCTCTCTGAAGTTTATACGAGCATCCTTTTCATAAAAACCATATATGCCCCAGGGCATAATTTACAACACTTGTCCCCGGGCCCTAGGGGGGTGTGAAGACACCCGGTTTTTTATCTGACTTTTGAGCAATTTTTCACTTAATGCTATCTCAAAATTTTTATTGGATGAGTTTGGGGAAAAAGGAGGAGTGGGGGGTGCTAGTTACCCTACAGTCTTTTTTGACTCTAAAAAAATGAACTACAGCTTTCAATTTCTAATCAAATGAGCCATCTCTGAAGTGTTTACGAGCATCCCTTCAATAAGAATCATATATTCCCCCACAGCATAACTTAAAATACCTGTCCTCGGGCCCCTTGGGGGCTTTATCAACCCCGGGTGTTTCGTTATATGGCCTTTAAACTATTAAAAAAAACAATCTCAA
>JAQQPU010012748.1:0-25490 GCA_029168905.1 Artemia sp. Kazakhstan ARC1039
TTTGTTTTTGGGACACAACAACAGGAGCTGCTTCCCTGTTATCCGCATGCATATCTGCTGTCGCCATTTCACTGCTGTAAGCGTGCATCTTTGTTGCCATCTCATTGTTTGTGTCTCTTTTGAGCTGTTTTGAGCTACTTTGCGCATTGTTTTGAGCTGTTTCCCTGAAAAAAAAAATTATCAGCAGAAAATACAAAGAACAAACAGCGTAAAGCAGAGGGGTCCCGAAACTTTTTGGACCATGGGTCAGATTTCGGAAGGGAAGGGATTGCATACCGGATTAACGCCTAGTCGAGCAGCCATCAGCCAGATCTCAGCACAGCCATGGAACCGCGAGAGTTTTTGAAGGTACAAATTGCAAAAACGGTGGATTCGAATGGTTTTCCCGACTGAAGGCTAGTTTTGTCTTGTTTCTAATGATTCAATTATTTGACCCGGACGGATACAATGTCAGATTTTATTTGAGAGCGCAGAGTCATGACAGGAGACAGATCCCCAAATATATAGATACTGCCTGAGTGCTGCAGACATGCATTGATTGCTTCTAGTGTGGACAGGGGTTGGCAATGTAAAAAAAAAATGTAACGTAACGTTTACATGTAAAATATGATTTTTTACATTAAATTTTTACATGTAAAGTATATACCTCAGTCATAAATGTTTTCGAGGCCAAAACTGGATAAAACGCTTTTGTTATTTATTACATTTTAACACGTAAAAGAAAAAAAAATCCATTTAAAGTGCCATCCCTGACTGTGGACATGCACAGGACATGCATCCCTGGAGTACCCCAAAATAGTGGGTACTCTACCCCATAAACAGCTAGTGGCCCTGACTGGGAAAGATCCTGTTTTCGTCAGATTTTAACAGAGTTCAGGTTCTTCTTAAATAGCCTCAAAATGTATAGTAGCTTACACTGCTGAAGAAATAAAAATACACAAAACATTTGCCAAACAAGCAATAATGTGGTCTGACAACAGCAAACCATCTGCAAAACGAATCCCCAGAACAGCTATGACGAAAAACCTGCATCAGAATTGCAAACTAGAAACTTAAACTGACCTATCCTACTACAACTGCTGATTCCCTTGCCGGGGTCAAATCTCTACAAATTTCAAAAGAATTCCTTTTACAGGTACACAGGCCTAACAAGCCATTTACCCTTACCTTTCTCTCGCCATCTTAAGGGCCTCTTTCAACAAGAAATTGCCACGGCTCATGATTCTGCTCTTCAGTTTTACAGAATCTTTTCTTCTACATAGCCTTGAATGTGATGAAAGGTTGGCCTTATTTGGCGATATCTGCTCTTGCGCTGGAAGTAAAAGCAAAGATCTAAAAGACGATATCTGCAGTGTAGATATCGCATTTTGAGTCACAAGAGAATACAAGTTTTCCGGATAACGCCAAATAAAACTACCATATATCTTGGCTATTTTTGTAGATATCACGTTTTTGACTCGACCAACCGATAGAGCGGAGTGTCTTTACTTGGCATACGCAAAAATCTCAATTTCGCTCGTCATGTCAGATATCGCCTTTTGATTGACGGCAGCCGTTTTGTCCTCAAAAGTTTTGGCACCTGCGGTTAAACTACCATACTCCATGCCTTTTTGATAAAATTCTTGACTTTAATCTTACCTCTCATTTACATCAGCAATAAAATTTGCCACCCCCCTCCCCTAATGTGCAAATATATACCCTGAATTGGTATATATAGGTGTGGGGGTAAAATTCATTTGCAACAAAAATGATTATTAGCCTACGTTTGGAAAGAGCCTAAAAAAGGCATTGAGTGCATGGGCATAGGGAGGCAGGGCAGCTGCCGCCCCCCCCCCCCTAGACCTACAAATTTACATTAGATATGGCTGAAAAAGCAGATGGTTTGGAAAAAGCAGTTGATAAAACTCCATCACACTATTGACTGCCCCCCCCCTAGACAATATGCTGCCTATGCCCATGATTGAGTGGTATATTCACTTTATTCATAAGCCAATTATATGATTTGGTAAAAATCTACCCAAAATAGATCTTCTGCTTAAATGTATTGCTCAATCCCAATTTAGCCACAACTTTGTTCAATCCCAATTTAGGGTAAATTTGCAGGTGGCACACTACTTTAGCTAGCCTAGGATAAAAGTGAAAATGCATTTGATGCCTTTTTTTATGCTCTTTCATAATACAATAGCCTAATTGTTTCTGTTGCAAATTGTATCATGAGCCCTTAAAGGGGCCTCAAAGGTATTTTATAGAATTATGAAAAAGTGTCAAATGATGTTTTCACTTTCATCCTAGCTAAATTATGCTGCCCACTGCAAATTTAACATGAAATTTACATACCCCCACCCCCCTAACGTGCAAATATATACCCTGAATTGGAATTTTACCTGAATTGTCAACAGCAACATTTTGAATTGCAAAATTCAGTGCTATTTTTGTTGATGGCATTTGAAAAACTTGAAATGGTAGGAAAATGATTTGAATTGAGTTGCCTAATAAATGAGGTTTCAATTGTTATAAATAAGTATTTTTGGAATATATTACTCTTGAACAACTTATTAACTTAAACTAGTTACATGTTTTTAACCACTTTTCCATAACTTAACTACTGTTGATAGCTTCTTTGTGTGGTTACAAAATGAAATACCTTTGGGGCCCCTTTAAGGGCTCAAGATGCAATTTGCAACAGAAGCAATTATTGTATTATGGAAGAGCATAAAAAAGGCATCAAATGACGTTTTCACTTTCATCCTAGCTAAAGTATTGTGCCACCTGCAAATTTACCCAATTTAGCCTATGAGGTTTCAAAGATCTGCAAACACATTGTGGTGTAAGTCTAGAAGCAGTTCAGTACATAAGGATACATGTTAAGAAAATAGTTCTTACTTCATAATGTGCAGAATAATCCTAGTTAACATATTTTGTGGGGGGGGGGGGGCCTTTATCTTCACTTCTTTTACTAGAGCACAATTTTTTTTAATACAATTCTGAAAAACAATCATGTATTTCACTACATTTCACATTTTCAAATAATCCAAATTTGTAGTTAGACACCATCAATGCCACCTACCAAAAACATTAATAGACATACCAGATAATTTAGGTTAAGTAAGGCTAGGTTAGATTAGTTAGATACCACTTGGGTGTTTGTTTATAAAGGATTTTCAAGACTGAGAATAGACACAAATATTTAAAAATGTGGTATAAAAACTGGAAATACAAGTGAAGGTGAAGGTCCTCCCCCTGTGAAACAGGCCTAATTGACCTACAAATAAAGTGAACATACTGCTAGATGCCATTTTTTATGCTCTTTCTAAATGTAATAGTCACTTTTCTTGCATAAGCCTTTTTGGAAATGTCCAATCTTTGACACATGATCTTAAAGTTAGAATAAACTATCTAAGTCACAGACTGACTCAATCTTTGATGGATTTATTCTAAGACTATTATTGTAAAGCAGAATAAGGGTATCTAAACAAGGTTTGCTGTAGCAGTTTCTTTTGTATAAATTTAAATGTTAGAAAACCTAAGATTAGGTTTCTGTTGTTCCTGTGGTAAAGTTCTAGTCTAGGGCTTTTTCCCATCTTGGAAAGTAGTTGAGTTAGGTGAATGAAACTCTCAGAAAGGTATCCAGAACATAATGAACTCCTAGACAGTGGCAGATCCAGGATTTTCTTTAGGGGGGGGGGGGTGCATAATAGGTTGCTTCAATAAACAATCACTAACTGGCGTACACTGGACTCGTCCATATCGCTAGCAAGTGCGATTTAAGGTAATTTAAGGTAAAGAAACACCAGCAATTTAAAGGGAACCTCAACAATTATGTATCACAGGTAGGTAGTGAAAATGGTCATAAATTTAATATAAAATTTGGTGAGGGTTAAAGTTCTAATGAATCTGTTGAAATTAAAATGGTATAAAAATATGGATATAAAAATAGCAAGTTATAAAAACCACCCTGCCATAAAAAAATAAAAAGCTGTTCACCATTTATAAAAAATATGATATGTAATATTTTCTGCATGAATTTTTGCCTTTGCACTTCTGACCACTATAGCAAGTGAGTTAAGCTTTTTATTGCCAAAACAATTTGGTTTTGAATCATCTTTTGGGCACTGGTGGATCCAGGGGAGGGGCAAGAGGGGTGCGTGCCCCCCTAACATAGTCTAAATTTACATAGTGTAATTTACTTAATTAATGCAGCCCCAGCCATTTAAACATTTGCCTCTCAATTACTTGGACTATCTGTCTTGGCTTTTCTCTGTCTACAATTAGCCATGTCTTGATGCAACCTACTGCAAAATACTTGATAACTTCAATTCAAAATCAACAGACTCAGTGGGAGTGAAAACAATAAGACTTTTTTCTTATAAAATTGTGAATGCTGTAATTTAAGCAAAATATATCAAACTTTTAAAACTGAAAGATACACTACATTGTTATAAAACGTAAAATTTTGATTAGTAAATTTTGAGATTTCATCTAAGTTGACACTGTTTATTAAAACACTATTTTTAAAAAGAAATAGTGATTAGTTAATGCTTTATTGCCTATACTTAAAACCCTTGTTTTAAATGTCTTGTATGTATTTCTATCTCTTTGTTCTGTTTTTTTTGTTACACCCCTAAAAGAACTAGTATTTAATGTTTAAAATATCTTTTATGAATGTACAGGTTGTATCTTTATCCTCATTTCCTACTCTTCTGTATTTGGACAGCTCCTGAGAGCAGTCTTCCATAAACCACAAATTAGTTGCCCTACAAAAGCCCATATCTACAATGTCACAGTATTAAGCATCATGCAGTACTCCTCTGAGACATGGCTGATAACCCAGACACAGCTAAAAAAGGTTGATGCCATTAAAACTATACACCTGTGTTGAGTTGAAGGCTTCAAATGGTATGACAAGATCCACAATACTGAAATCCTGAGGACCTTCAAGTTGGTGAACCCCTCCTCCCATGTAGAAGCTCGTTCTCTAAGATGGTATGGCCACTTACTCCACCTCCCGCCAACTACCCCTGCAAGGATCATATCAGACTTTAATCCCTCGATTGTCTGGAAAAGTTCTCAAGGGAGGCCATGCACCAGATGGGCTGATGTTATAAATCAACGCCTCTTCAACTGCAACATCAACCCAAATGAGGCCCCATCCTTAGTTCTGGACAGGGCTGCTTGGAGAAGACTGACAGAACTGTCAACCACTTCCCTCTACACTGGCAACCCTGCTGAGCAAGAGCAATAAGTAAGTAAGATAAAATTGCATTAGGAGCAAGTTTAATTGACACAAACACCATATCTATTTATTAAACAGTTGATTTCTGCCTCAATATTTTGGTGAACATTTATAATGGCTAGTTCTATCAGTCTAGGGTCCTGTCAGTTTAGAGCTCTTTGTTAGTATTTTCTCTTCTATTCATCCTAAAATTTTTGAATTAAGACCAAAATCATCAGGAAAAAATGAACTCTAATAAAGATGCATTTAGGTATGTGCTTCAAACTCAGTATATGAGTTGAAATATTCCTTAAAAAACAAATAAGTATGTGTTGGTTATTTTTGTATTAGATAGGTATAGATTAGTGCTTTAAATTCTTGGGGTTTCAAGCTGTGGTAGATTTCTAATAATTTTTTTTAATCCTGAAATTTGTAGATGTTCAATTCAAATGTTTAAATCTTGATATGTCTGTTGAGCACAAAAAAAAAGAAATTTGACTTGGATTTAGCATTAAGATACTAATTTAGGGGGACAGTTTTATTGTTCTGTCAATTTTTTTTAAACAAAAATATCAAAAAAGGTTCATTTTAATGAGAATACCTGAAAATGTATTTTTGAAATCTAGGAGGAGGAGGGGGGTAAATATCTTGAGCTTTTATATGCTGTTTGGACACTGCATAAAAGTGCAGAGGTAGACTGAAAGTGGCCTGTCTCAAGGAAGTGTAGAGTATGCATTTGGGCATCAAAAGATTAGCCAAAAACATACATGCGTTTTCTATGGAAAACCTCAGAACTGTCTGCCTAATGTTAAGAACAAACCCTGAGCCACATCAAGGGCATGTGATCGAAGATAATGGTTTTCTTCTTCTTCTTCTATTTAACAGCAAGTGGGCTTTTCAGTAAAACTATTTAGCCCTTTTCCTTTTGCTTCACTCTGTGGGCTACAGAGCTACTGGCTTGATTGCCTCATATTTATTATATATATTCATATATCTTTCAGCAGATCTTTCGACTCTAGGAGTTCAAATATAAGATGATAGATGTCGATTTCTATGTTCTGTGTGCAGGTATAGTTGGCTAGGCTCTTGGCTGATAGTGGGATTTTGTGGTGTTTGAAGTATTTTAACAGTTTAGAAAGCAAGGTATGTAGTGCAGACGTCAGCATATTACATTCAAATAGGCAATGGTCAATTGTTTCATTATTCATATTACAATGCCTGCAAAGAGGAAACAGGGGAATTGAACCACTTGATTTAGAAAGCTTATATGAGAATGCAAGGAAATTTAGTCCACATCAACTCACATACACGCAAAAAATAAATCAAAGAAGCAGGTTTAAGATCAGTGGAAGAGAAACAAGATATTTAACATGGATATCGCAAAAAAAAAGAACAAGAAAGATTGTTAGATAGAAGGGAGATGAGGTAAAGAAACTTGTCGCTGGGGTTGAGTGTTGGGCCTCAATGGCCCTGTTGTTTCTAAAGGTGGCTAAAAACCCAAAATCTGCCCTAATAATTATAGAATGCTTTTGGACCTGCTGTATCAGTAGGCATATTAAGAGCATTATTTCTTTAGCTTAATGAGTGATCATTTGATTTTGTTTTCTGACTCAAAAGAAACAAAAGAATTGGTACTGTAATTGAAAAGTTAAAAAAAAATATATAATTTCACATATAGGCTGGTACAAAGTGTATTCATTTCTAAAGTCTATTTAAAAAAGAACAACTTAGTTTTCAACTTGGGCCATGTCTTATAGTCTTAATCTACTTTTTTTTTCTTTTGCTGATTTATCAAAATTGCTGACCCACATATCTCAAAGTAAAACAGCTACTGGTATTTTTAAATTCAAAATCCTACTTTCTAGAATATAATTAATAAAACTAATTAAGATAATTCAAGACTTGCATTTATTCTCGAATATCCCGTGGGTTTATTTTAGCGTAATTTTTTTGGCCCTTGTAGAATGAATAGTACTGACTAGCTTTTATACTTGTAGGATGAATAGTACTGACTGAAGAATAGATGAATACAGACTTCTTGCAAAAATTGTGTTAGACCAACAAAGAAGACTTTAAATAAGAAACAGTTTTATCTTAGTTTCTGGGGATCACATCATATTTACAGTTATCTAAAAAAGTAACAATTCACGGTTGAAAATTCATACGTTTGGCACAAACCTTTAGAGTGTATTGTTTCTTAGTCACACTGCCTTTCTATTACAAATAAAATAAAGATGAAGATACAGAAATATTTCATAACAGATCCTCACAAAATAGTATATGCTATGTTTTCTTTTACTCTTTTATGCATGTCACCCGACTTTGCTGGCATTGTTACTAGTACAATAATATAGTCTGAATACTTTGATTTCACATCTAGAAACCTCTATCAATGGAAAGAGAGACAAAGAGAGAGAAAGAGGAAAGAACATAAATAAAGAGCTATGCATGTCAGTAAGCTGGTGTAAAGAGCAAAAAGAAAACAAAAGCACTTGGATTAAAAAAAAAAAGAAAAGAAAAATTACGGTTATTTGCCGAAAGTGCTGAATTCTCTTCTAGATGATACAACACTGTAAGCAACACAGCTGAAAATGATATGCTCAATCTGTGTTGAAAGCACAGGTTCATCACAAGCAAAACTGTTTTTCAAAATGAGTTCGAAAAATGAAGTAATCTTCAGCGTAAGATAGGCTTATGTGACTAAAGTTATCTGAAGTTGGTCAGGATATACTAAAGGCTTTTAGATAAAACTCAATTTGGAAATATTTATGATTTTTGATTGTTTACTACTGTGGCGACAATGTTTTGACTTCGTAAATTAATCCTAATAAATTAAAAAAAAAAAATTCTGATATTTTATTGCTAAAATGTCTAATCTAATTTAATCTAGTAATTTTTTTACTTTCCGAATTAGCATTTTCTTCTGCAATATTAGTTATGTTACTGATTTTGGCTATTTTTTTTAATCAGGTGCTATAAACGGAATTTAATATGAAATATCCTTCATACACTATAGACTCTAAACTAATTTCTGTGAAGTTATAAGCATAAACAGAGAGTAGAGGGATTTCTGATTAAATTCCGTGTAAAATAGCCCAAATTAAAAGACAAACTATAATAATTTTGGTATTATAAACATTATAGAAACAAATAAAATTACATACACAGGTAAAAACATAAAGAATGGGAAAAGTATCCCAGATAGAACCCCATTTGCAATGGTTTAATTAAAAGACAAGGTATAGTCTGTTATAATACTAATATTTATATTATAGAAATACTGTTATAATTATAGAAATGAAAAAGGCTTAAGAATAAACAGGTAGGAAGGAGTTTCTTCCTTTCTGTTTCCACTGTACAGATTTCCAGATTTGAAACCAAAATATTTGGAAGCTATTAGTCGATAATTTAAGTTTTATCCTTGGTTAAAAACTGAAAACTAATTAAGGATTTTATATATATTTTCATTTCTTACAGTATAAAACAATTGGAAGATTTTGTATGATTAAGAGAACAAGATGAATCGTCCATACGACGATACACTGATGCCACAGGCAGAGAAACAGAGAAGAGACACAAGTGTAGTAACTCCATATGTATATAAAACTCCTAGTCATGCTACTTCCACAGTAACACTATCCTATCCCTGTATGGAAGGGTTTTATTCAAAAAATATGTTGGGTACATTTCATTCTGACTTACGAAGTCTTCGCTACTATTACAAGAATGCGAGTTTCCCAATGAATTTGAAAATAGGTTTTGAAACCATCAAAATCAAAGATGAAGAGAAGATAAAAGAAGAAAAGTTAAATGATATTTTAAAATGGCTTAAAGCTAAAGACCAGTTGAACAACAAAACATTCAACTTTGTATGTTTCCGGGGTCTTCTTACAACTTTAATGGTTACTCCATATGAGGACAGAGAAGGTTGGAAGATAAGTGTAGTCAAATATAAGGACACAATTTATCTATGGCAAGAAGATACAGAAGAAAAGAAGAAAAGGTTACAAAATGAAACACAGAAAGATAAGGAAATGTGCTATTATGGAAGAAAGTTTGAGCAATACATGTCAACAGGTATAGCGTGTTTTTTTTTATCTAGCCAATAAGGTTATTCTATACTGTAAATTTCGAGACTTGCATATACATGTTAGCATAAAAAATACAGGAATTTGCGGTTTGAAATATAGATATTCAGAATATCTTACAGAATTTGGAGACCACGGGAAGGGAGGGGATGGGATAATTCCCTCAAAATTGACAGGACGATACCCCCCTTCCTCTTGGATATAACGAAAACAAATCTGCCCCCCCCCCTAAAAAGTAGAATGAGACATTTCAGGAACGGCTGGGTTGATTGAATCTTATTTAAAGAATATGCTCCGTGGGTCATGGGGACATGGAATATGGTTCTTAGTCCTCCAGCTGAGAGAAGGGGTGGGTAAGAATGGATGTAAGGTTTCGTAATTTTTCAATACGATCGGACTTAAACTTTGATAGAAGATAATAAGTAGCACCTAGGACACACCAAACATCAAAGAACGTTTTCCAGAGTAATGTTGGGGGAAAACCCTCCCAAAATAAGTTTGTATATTTGAATCACTTCTTGGCTCTGTTCGAGCTATAATTTTGTATTAGGTTACACCCAAAAGAAACTGAACATCCAAGAAATTTAAAAAAAAGGATGATAAGGAGGAAGCTCAAAATGTGTTTTGAAGCTTTGATTTTTTTTTCTAACATTCAAAGTATTTATATTGATAAATTATTCCAATCTAGCATGTTTTCCAAATCCTTGATACCCAGAAAATTTGATTCATAAACTATATATTATGTTTCGTCATTGTTAATCTTATTCTTTCTTTTTAAACAAACGATGTGCATCTTATCCTATGTAACTACAAATAATCTGCAAAAAGAAAAATATTCTACAAAAAAAACTTTACCCTGTAAAGTTTTCGAAGCAAAAGTTATATTCCTATTCTTTTTTAAAGGATAGTGTATCTATTCTATATTAATTAAAAAACTGTTTCACAAGAAAGAAGTTTTTCAAAGAAGAGTAAATTGTAATGTTAAAATCTTGACATGAGCAGAAAATGAATAATATAATATTCAAAGTTAAAATGAACAAAATTACTATCAATGAATAGATGAAATCCAAAACGACGAGAAATTAAAATGAATAAACACATTAAACATAAAGATAAAAGATACTGCTATAGATGAATAAATGAATCCTCAAACGGACAGAAATCAAATGAACAATCGAGTCAACCCTAAAACGAACAGAAATTGTCCTAAACATGAGCAGTACTAGCGCCCTCTAAAAATTATTAATAGGCCTACTAAACGTCATTTACATTCTATTGAAAACGATTTGTATTTCGAGCAGGGTGTTTCTTATTTGTCATTGTTGGCACCAACAAAAATATTGTAAGACTAATCAAAATTTACAGATAGGATTGATTCTACTTCTCACCTCCACAATATTGAACCCTCAATGAGACTGGAGTGTTACTTGCATTTCATTGAATGCGATATGCTTTTAAACAGTTTTTTTTTTTTGTCAGGATATCGACAAACAGATCACCATAGTAATCAAGAAACAGGACTTATGATTTTTCAATGTTATGATTGTCAAAAAGATAATGTTCCAAGAAATATTTTGTCTTGAGTAAAGAGCAAATGATGCTCTGGCCATAATGGGACGGGTAGCGCTACTCCTGTTATTGGTGATTTCTGTTTTCGTTTACGATTCACTAAAAATATCTGTTATCAACCACAAGGTGCAGGGTTGCTTAAGGCCGTGAATGGTAAGACCGTTGCTCAAGTGATGCTACCATGTGCTACACCAATACCGACAATAGATTCAATAGATTCATGTTTGATGTTGTTATATTGTTCATTTTAGTTTCTGTTCCTTTTGGGTTTCGTTTATTCGTTGATACTTTTTCAGTTTGTTTTAAGTTTTAATTATTATATGGCTGTATTTCTGCTTGTCTTAGGTTCTAATACCCTTTACTTCTCTTTGAAAAACTTTTTTTTTTAAAAAGCTTTTTTTAAAAAAAAAGTAATTTCTGTTTGTCTGTTTGGAATGCACACTAGGATGGGATAAATTACCAACAAATTTTTTTAAGCATTACAAAAAAATTAGAAGTTCAAAACTAAATTGGAGCCCCTATCCACTCATTATTTTTCCAAAGATCCTTTGATATTTGTGCCTTCTGGGTAATATATTGAACAAAATTCCAACTTAATCAAAGCCAAAGAGTGGTTCAGATATCAAAATTTATTTTTTGGGTTCCTCTTCTACCCAAAAACAGTTCGATTAGAGTAAAATAGCGCGAAATCTTATGGCCATTCCCTACCACCTCCCTCCCAACTGGAGAGCTAAGAAAAATATTCCAAGTCCTCACGACCCAGGGAACTCATTCTTTCGGTCTATCGGTGGAGCTGTTTACGAGTTATTCCAGTTTAGCCCTTTCGAGGAGACAGAAAAGTTAGTTTCTTTTTTGTCTTCTTAGAACATTTTATCTTAGCTGGTAGCAGTATATCTATTTTTGAAAGTAACAAAAAGAAAATATAGCGCCTATAGCTCCAACTCGTATTTTCCAGTTTCCCTAGCCCCCTTCAACACTCTGAAGGTTTAACTGGATATCCCTAACTGTTCCAGGGATATTAAAGACTGATCCCCTGGCATCTATGACTTCTTTTTATCTGGACTCTTAGAAAATGTTTGAAGTGCGAAAACTAAACAGCCTAGAAGACCAAGAACCTCTGACCCGCGGGTGAAAACCCAAATTTTTCTTAATTCAAGAAGATTCATGACAATTTTTGTATGAGCTAAGTTCATAATTGTAGCTTTTACGCTAATGTGTAATGTCATAAACCGTAAAAAAAATGATTTTTAGTATAAATATATCATGATTAAATCACCCTCAGATCAATATAAAATCTTATATCTATGAAATCTGTTTAACAATTATTTTGAAAGCATCTAGGGTGCCATCACTGTCAAGGATATTGATTTTTTTTGTGACACCAAACCAACGGGTTTCATGGATTTGAAAGTGACTACCAAAAAAAAAGTAAATGTTGGCTACATCACTGAAAAATTTTAAGGCACAACGCTTTTTATTGTTTTTTAAGGCACAACACTTGCTCGTTAGCAGTGTTATTATCTGTTATACATTTTTACTAATATAGCCCCCCCCCCAAAAAAAATGTATTTGAAAACATGTCTAAAACAGTGATACGTCTACCAATATATTTTCAAAACAAAACATAGTTCTGAAGGAAATTAAATTGTTTAATATTAAATTAAAAAAAAGAAACGTAGTCTTTGTAATCTACAGCTTAATTTAGTTAATTTTAGTTATAAACCGTAAATGAAGTAGCTTTTGGCCAAACTTTTTTTTAATTTTCTTAAGGTTCTTTGGTTTGATTTTTGGGAGGACTGACTTTAGGCATGTTTATAACTTGAATATCAGTTTTTTTTAAAAGCTTACTTTTTTTGTGATAGGGAAAAACAAGTTTTAGAATATGAGTCAGTGTTACGCTTTGACTGATATTCAGAGGCAACGCACTAGCGTTGCTTTGGTAAAGAGCCACATGTCTCCATGTGTTATTGTTTTTCCCCAGTCATTGCGCATAGGTTTGTCTGTATAAATTCCGGAGGGTGCCTCATTCGATTGGAAAATACGAGTTATATTGCCTTTTTTCAGTGTCAAAAGCGATTGGAGTGTAACCGGCTCCCTTCCCGTGCCGAATATTACCCCGATTACCCCTGTAACTCCTCTAAGTATCGTTTTAGAATGTCGAAATAGCCATGTTTTTCAGAATAGTCAAAATTTCTAATAAGTTTGCAAAATTACCCGTTGTTCACTGGTAGGGTTTAGTGGACAAGCGGGGCACGTTTGCTGATGGTTGTCCGATCAGCCTGTGACTCTTAGGATCGTTCGCTAGGCCAAGACTTCCCAGAACTTTTCGAGGGTATGCTCCTCAAGCGAAACACGTACCATTAAAATAAATGCACCTGAGTTTTCAAATTACGTTTTCTGTAATATCTCAAGAATGGCTTGGGGACCGATTTGAAACTTCCAATGATATTTTTTTGGAATATTCCCGGAAACCAAAAGGTATTATATATCAATTTCTACCACCACCCCCTCCCCGCCTTTTCTTCAGAACTAATTCTGATATTTATCTAAAGGCTCAGTGAGAGTTAAAATATTTTGGCATTAAAACGCACTCTTTGAGGCATCTGCCCCCCTCCCTAACTACAAAACAATCAGAGAACCCTACTGTAGAAGTTTCAAGCTCTCACCTATAAATATTTGGAATTGTGGATTTTTTTTTACCAAAGAATGATCATGGATAAAAACTACATCAAGTAAAACAACAGGGAATTTACCTAATACAGTGAAATTTGTTTAAATCTTAAGAATATTTCGGTTCCATATCCATGAGCCGTCCTCAGCAAACTACGTATATAAATGAAATAAAACTTACAATAAAATGAGATCTTAGGACTAAAATTGAAAAATTAAACAGTGCCAAGTTTGTTGTTTTTATCACGAAAATGAAGTGGTCTTCGTCGTTACTTAAAGATCATGGACATGTGTTGTTGTTTTTCCCCTTAGGGATGAAGTATCGAAGCAAGTGTCCTAGAACATTGGAAGAGGACTCATTCGAACAAAAGGCAATCAGTCCCTTTCCTATGCCCCTTTTCACCCCTCAGACATCCAAATTAATTTTTGAGATAGCCTTTTGGTTCATCATAATTGAAAGGTCCAGTAAATATGCCTTTGAGGACGAAATGACCTCCCCCCACCTCTAGGGAAAGGGCTGTAGGTCTTGCAATATGTCCATTATGTACAGATACTGTGTTCCGATCGACGACATAGGATATTTTTTCGCGGGGGAGTTTTCAGCGGGGGGACGGATTTCCCGAGGGAAAATTTTCAACAGGGAGGAAGTTTTGTGAGAAGAATTTCCCTGAGTTTATCAACATAATTCTTTTTATTTGTCTTTCTTTCTCTTTTGATGCACAATTTTACATATTGAGAGAGTGTTATGGGGAAAATTTCAGCTGGGCCCAAATTGTCTGGCTGGATTTTTCTGTGGAAAAAATGTGGGTAATGTCCAAACTTCGACGGAGATACAAGAAAAGCTCAAAGTAACATTTTGTCAAATCCAACACCAAATACAAATTTCACGCCTTACCTTTCTCGCGAAATTTGTAAAACTTTGTCACATATATCAGAATCCCAAAGACTATTATCATTGTTACCTTTGACAGGACTTAGATAGAAAATTCAGTTGTTAATGTCATATCCTGCTTTAGTTAAGCTGCATTTTTTTGCAGCGTACGCTTTACTTACTTTCTGAATAGGATTATGAAAAAACAAGTACTGCTTATAGCAAAAATTAGCATAGTTTGTAAAAACAGTCTAAAAAAGTCTTTTTTTCAAATTAAACAATTCCCAATATAAGATTAATTTAAAAAGGGTCTAACCGGCCTCTTAGCCAAACCAACACTTAGATGGGATCCTGATATGGGTTTTAGCTGCGCCAAATCTGGTATCAAAATTAAGTGAGCAGAGTAGAGTTGCCTTTGTGTGCCCTAATTTTCCATCCTTTGAGTCACCAACAGAAATAGTTTTTCCAGATCCTTTCCCTCCCCTGTAGCTTCATCGCTTAAGTAGTAATAAGGTTCAGTAAAACGTGACAGTGTTGCACCTGATCTAATGCCTATCGTACCAATAAGATAAATAATCGGGTATTTTTCAAAATTGCCTGTTAAATTAGCCGCAAATAACTGCCGCAGGACCATCAGGTTGGCAGCTAGTAGTGGAGAAATGAATAAAAATGATATAAAAACACCATTTAAAGCTTTCTTTAAGAATGGGTTTATGAAAAATGAACAGACAATACATAATCACCTGCTCACGACCATTCTCTTGGCTGCAAGCGCTGTAGAAAAACAAAACAACAACAACAACAAAAGTTGACATTCTGCACTATACAATAGTTTCTGCTCGCGCTGTAAGAATGGCCTCATAAAAAGCGAGTGAGAAGATGTTTTCTCTTGAATGAGTCCCTTTTCATCCTGCAATTCTGCGACAATCCAGTAGGCTCTTAGTGCTGGTGCAACAGGTCCTGTACCCTGTTCTTTTAAGAGTAATCCCGTGGTCCCGAACTTGTCCGCGAGGTCCCTTCCTCAGAAGCTAGCAAGACAGACTCTGGTAGTTACAGTGAGGCGCATATCCTGCGCAGTCTTAAAGACGAAGATTTAGGTCCTTTCTTGATTATATTTATTGGCACAAAGAACAAAAACGAGAATATGACTCGTCTAAGGTTTACACGCAAACTGTATCATTAAATTAAACAATACTATCAAATAATAGTTCGATCAATATTAAATAACGCTTACGCTCAAAACAATCTGTCGCAATTGACTTGTTTCACAAGACTATGGGGCTCTTGACTATTTAATATAGTTGTTCATCACAACCTGAAATTAATGTTTTTGTATCGTATGGGGCTTATTCCTGGTGATATCAGTCTGAATGTATATAGCAATTACATGTGTATAGCAATTTCATCAGACTAGCTTCTTCATTTCATTTTACGCGAACGGGACAGAAATTCCCTGAGGTTGGCCAGAAGGCCCCCTCCCTCCTACCTTAAACCTGTGTACGCCTATTTAATGTAACAAAAATAAACAAAATATTATTCCATGCTTTCTGATTTTAGGTAATGTCGATATGTTGCCTATTACTGATCAACCTGTAGATGAAAATGAAGAATTTTGTTGTGTTATGTCTTCGAAAATAGGAGAGTTCCGGCTTGTCTATGGCGCTGAAGTGGATTGTGTAACTGCAGATAAAAAAGTGACCGCTGCCATTCTTGAAAAAGAGAAATCCTTAAAAGATTTTGTAGAGCTCAAGACTTCTCAAGTAATACAAAATACAAGACAGGAGAAGAACTTCAAAAGGTTGGTAACTGATTTGTCATAATTTGCTGTAGAAATTGGTCGAGAAAATCACGTTTAGTATGGTATGTGACAAAATGAAGTACCAAAACAATTTCAGGAACCTGCTCCAGAAGTAAGTTAGGCTTATGTTCAATTGCATAGCACATAATATTACCCTCATTTAATTCCCCCCTGAAAGCATGAAACACGTTCAGTATTACAATGCCAAGAAACAAAAACAGAACCGCACCACACCTAATCACGAAACAAAGAAACCCATATGTTTGTTTCAGTTGAAACATTTTTATCCTAACAATTGTGTTTCAGAGAAAGACTACAGTTTTCTTTTTTCCTGATCATGGTAATACTAAGGTAAGCGAAGTTCGGAGCTCAGTATAGTAAAAGATGGAAATTCGAGGCTTTTTGGAATATGAAGATTACAAAACAGAGATAATGTATTCCTCTGATGTTTGAAAAATTTCAGAAAAAAAACTCAATTTTTGCGGTCAACTAATAACAATGATCAAAACAAAACTATCCTAGCTCTAACAGTGAAATTCTGAGGGATCATGTAAGACACGTGTAGAACATGGAATTATCTAATCGAACCCTGGGAATGAAAATTTATTATTCTCTAGATCTTTAGGAAATACTTTTAGAAAGAGCAATCTGGATATCCCAAACTTTGATGTAATAAAAACAAAATTTAGATTTTGATAAAATTCTGGTGTGTATATAAATCTCGCACGCGTGTTTATAGTCATGCTTGTGATTAGCAACACTCGTTGAGGTCCTCCCCGACGCCACAACGAGGCTACACAGGCAGGGATTCTCTTCTGGGTAGTGGAATGGAGAAACAAGATTATGACAGAGTGAAGACCCACATCCATTAACGTATTTGTTTTGTACTAGACTGTAGATTAGAGTCATAAGACATCAAAGCCATTGGTAGGGTAAAACGAAAATTGAAATAGTATAAATTCAATTCAATTCAAACTTTTTATTTCCTCCGAATACGAAGAGTAAAAAAGAAATAAATAAAAATAATAACCGCTAATCAACAGGCCATAAAATTACTTTAAACTATATAACAACAAATACGCAAAGGCCTTCAATCAAAATTACCACACAAATTAACACTTCATTCAATAGATAATAAATTAACACTTCACAAATTAACACTTCATTGAAAAATTAAATCAAATAAAATAAATTAAGCTTCGTGCGCAGCTCTATATAAATTATGAGAAAAAACATTTAATTTGGATAAAAAATTCTTTTGCTTTTTCTCCAAAACATCAACAGTTTTTTATTTTATATGCATTCATTTAAAAATGTGGTTTTTACATGCGCAATATTACTAATTCTAAAAAACGGGAGAAGCGATGAAAAAAATAAAAATTGAGGCAAAGCGACTGTATTATATACCCGAGCCAGTGATTTCCGAGAAAGAAGATCGCGAAGACAAATTACTGCCCCGAAACTAGACGCTATTCTACTTTTAACTGCTTTAGAAATAGAAGCACGGCATAGAGGTAAAGTTGGTCCATAAGGCACACCAAGATATAAAAAAGATTCCAAAGGTTTTAAAATACTATCATAAATACGGACAGAAATTTCTGAATTAACGAGATCATTAGCCTTAGGACCAAGAATTAAAAACTGACACTTTTCAGGGCGAAAACGAAGTCCATGCTCACTAAAAACCTTTGCTAAAAAATCTACATTTTGTTGAAGTGACTGAAGCGATCGACTCAAAAGGAGTAAATCATCTGCGTAAGCAATCTACGACAGAACATAACCTTTACCATAAATAAAAGTCAACTGAATTTGATCAAATAGCCCCGAAACAGTAATATTGAAAATCAAAGGAGAAATAATGCTTCCTTGTCTCAGCCCCCTACATAACTTAACATTATAATCACTAAACTGATTCTTCCAATTAATACGAATACGAGAGGAGCCATACCACTTTTTTAAAACCAAAACTACTGGTAGTGGGACATTATTCTTCAGAAGCGCAGTCATAGCCCAAGAATGAATAATTGAATCATACGCCGCCGCAAAATCTAACGCAAGTGTATAAACTCTATCCCATTGCTTACAAAAGGATATTATTCTTGAAAGGAGGGTATGAGCAACATCCATGCTTAGACCCTTACGGAACCCAATTTGATTCAGGCCTTGGTTACAAGGCTCCAAATACTTTAATAAAACTAACTCCAAAACTTTGCTAATCTGGCACGAAACAGTAATCGGCCTGTAATCAGAATATCGATTCGTATTCCCTCCATTTTTTGAAAGGGGCGAAGTGGTAGCAAGAGAAAAGCTAGTTGGAAGAACTCCAGAAGAAAGAATAGTAGTAAAAAGAGTAGCGAGGAGAAGGATTGCTTTGGGGGATGCCCATTTTATATGGTTTGAATGTATACCATCATGATCAAAAGACTGCTTACTTTTTAGAGCTTTAATTGCTACCGTTACATCATCAACAGAAACAGATATTTTACTATTTGGGTGGGGCTTTGAAATTTCTTCCGATAATAAAGAGTCAAGCCGTGATTCAACTGCCGCATCACTGGATGAAAAAACTTGACTATAATGAGTTATCCAATCATCTAGTTTCAGAGAACTATTAGAATCTGGTGAACAATTATTATTACGACGTCTAGAATTAACCAAACTCCAAAGCTCATTCTTATCACTAGTAATCCTTGAACCAATTTCATCTTTTATAATTTCATTATGCAAACGCAACTCGGCCCGAAAAACGCGTTTAGTTAATTTCATACCATCATAAAATGGTCCAGATCGCGGTTTTCCCGCGCAATTCCAAAGGTAACAAGCTTGAGGTGCATTCTTTTGGCTTTGCTTTAAAATCGAGTTAAGGTTCCAACCTAAAACACGAGATCCACGACGGAAAGAATCAGTTCTAAATGCTTTATTAGCCCCGACTTTTAAACTATGAACAATTTCAAGGTAAAATAGATCAATATCAGTTTGATCAACATCCTTAGAATAATTTACAATTATTTTAGCTAAAAGTGCATCTGATTCTTCATGATATTTGCACATTTTTTCCCGATCCCAGATCATTTTATTTACAATTTGACTAGAACGATGGATAATTTTAAAAGATGGAATTTGAATATTTAAATGAAAAGAAAGGTAAAAATGGTCACTAATAGGCATATCCAACCCAACATGAACAGGCTGTGGTAATAACGCTGCATTTGAGACCAGCACATGGTCTAGATTAGAGCAAGAACCAGAATTATGGACATAATTAAAATCCGCATCTTTTGAAACTATAGTAAAACCGAAAACAAAGATAAAAGAGTGGAGGAGCGGACATCAGAGATAGCAATGTTGCAGTTAAAATCCCCGCAAATAAGCCACTGGAAATCTGATGGAACTTTTGCCACACATCGCGATAATTCTAAACATGCAAAATTGAAATCAAAATCCGAATCCATAGTATGATAATTTGTTGGTAAATAGCACGAAAAAACAATAATCCCTGGGATTCGAACAGCAACAAAATAACGATTAACGGCAAACACTGAAACTGGAATATTCTCTCGAATAAAAATGCAAACCCCTCCTGATGGGCGTCCACCTGTAGGTGTAGCTGGAGATATAAAACACTTAAACTGCTGCGACAGGCTCGAAAGAAGACGAGTAGAGTGGTCCAGAAGATGATGCTCTTGCAGACACAAAATATCCAGATCGCGCAGCATAGACTGCAATACATGTTGTTTATCACCAAAACCATTCAGATTCAGAGATATAATCTTTGCACTAATCATTTTTTATTCTTTGCAACTTTTTCGGTTAACTGTTTGCAGCGAAAGCTAAATCCAGTATGCTCATGAGATCCACAATGGAAGCAACAAGGTTCATTCTGGCATGGGTTGTTCCTAGAATGAGAGTGTCCACTACCAAGGCACTTGAGACAACGTTCCACGCTAGAGCAGCCTGACGATATATGCTCTAGCGACCCGCATTTGTAGCACATTCGCGGTAAAAACTTATAATCAGTAAGCCGGAAATGTTCGTAGCCAATGTGAATCCCATGACGCAAATAATGAGACTTGGCCGTCACCGAACGGAAGTATACACGATATGATTTCGAAACACCGATGCGCTGTATCTCTTCGATACCATGGTTAGAAGCACATACACTCTCTGGGTTGATCGGGAAGTCCACTCGTGATAATAAACCGACAATTCTCGATTTGCGAACCTCTGTTTTACCGACCTTTTCATTCAAACAGGCTTTCAAGTTTTCGGCGTTTTGTCTTTTCGTATGAATGATCCATTTCTGTTGCTGGGATCCTGATTCCTTAGAAAGTGAAATCCGCACTATACCATCAGCTCCATCCATCGATTTCAGAAAAGCTTCACGCTTTAAGGGATCATCACAATCTTGTGGTGGTGAATCTACTACAAGACCCATTGTTTCTGACTCGTTATTCAGCGTAGGCCAGGATTTATCATTGAGTTTTTCTTTATTTATACAGCTCAAAACCTCGCTCTGTACTCAGTCACAACACTCTTTCACCAAAGCAGGAGTCTCTGCTACCTTGCTTGTGACGTAATCAAGTTTATCAATTATGCTAAAAAGATGCCGGTCCCAGGTTTGAATGGCACGGCTAAAGTGAGCATTTTGATCCGTATCTATCGCAGGTATCGCATCACTTGCAGTCATAACGAATTTCAGATTTGGCAAGCGAGGGGTTGCATCTTCAGAAATAAGGATGTCTAAAATATCCTGTGACAGGCTTTGCTTAGCAGAGGGGCCGCGACGTGCAAGGAGTTTATGCGTGGGGTTCACTAGAGATGTTAGGAGGCTTCTAGCTTGATCAAGATGATCATTAGAATAGAAGTTTGTACACGAAGATATACAGGAGGCGGACAAAATTCCTGACTGTAGACAGTGCCGGAAAAAACTTAAAACTGGTGAATAAACAAGAGTCTCTGAAGGAGGCGGGATCTGCGGGGAAGCAGGTTTATCAGAAAATTTCTCGCAGCAGTCAGAGCACTGATATATTATAATACTGTCTTTCTCAATACTCTGAAGAATTTCACAGCGGTTATGGCAGAGGCGACCACAACCCCCAGCAGATGTGTTGCAAATAACTGTTCCTCTGGTTGCGAGGCTGAGGCTCTCTTTGCAAACCTTGCACCCTGTCTTGTACAACTTTTCAGAAGTCACGGCAGTCATTTATCAATTAATAATAATAACATATAAATATTAACTTGGTACTATGCGCTAAGGAAATGCAAGGGGGCTACCCCAAACCCCTGCCCCGCCTTCGCCTGAGTAAAACTATTACCAGATAAAATCTCTGCTTACGGAAGGTGTTCTCCTCGGTGATCTTATATCCAAAAATAACAGTTCATAAACGCTCAAAATCTATCACCGCGGATCGCGCCAAAATTCATTTCATTTCACATAGCATCCTCCTTCGCGCAATTTAATTTACTGTAATTTATTTCAAACTTAATCCTTATTCCAAACTAAGTCACTGAATTAAATTCAAGCTCAAGCAGTGAATTAATGAATATCAATAATCTAGGTTAAGTTCAGGTCAATTCACCAAAAGTCGACTGTAATTTATTCCAAACCAAGTCACTGAATTAAATTCAAGTTCAGGCAGTGAATTAATGAACATCAAGAAACTGGGTCAAGTTCAAAGCAAATGAATTAATACTGGTTGAGAGCACGCTTTAAAGTTCAAGAAATCCAAAAAAGATGTTTTCACTTGGGAGACTGAATCAAGACTGAATCTGTTTGTGGATACCTGTTTTCCTATGTACATTATCAATAGTTCGACTTTCAATGTTTCTTGGGCTGAGAGAAAACAAAATGATTCAGCTGACTGTAATCTGTAGAGCAAAAATTATTTCTACGAATTGAAAGCCTCTATATTACGTCTAATCCTTTCGTACCCACTTATATTTGAAACTGATTTATGGGGTAGGCTGGCAAAATTAATCTGTATATAAACGTCATTTATCGCTTGGAAATAGTATTGGAGGAGTCGAATTCGTCAAGGAAGAAAAGAACATGCAATTTGTATGGGCATTATAGGGAATAATATTGGTAGTTATCTCAACTTTGTAAAGCATGGAGAGTAAAAAACAACCTATTAAATTGTTTTCCGCATTAATGACGTTGGATGATTAATCCAATCGGATTAATTAATCTTAACCCAATGGGTATTTCTAGAAATCCATTGTTAAAAATAGGCAGTTCTGCTTTCCACTAGTCTCAAATAGTGGTTGTACCATATAAAGAGAAGTTTTTGATATGTCTAATCCCAGATATGGAACTACCATGACAGCAGTGTTGCGCCAAGTACTTTAACTTTTTACTTAAATACAATTACCAAGTCCTCCAGGAACATTTTTACTTAAGTCTAAGTCTCAAGAATTCCTCCAAGTATTTTTTAAAAGTACTTCAGTACTTAAGTACTCAAGTATTTCCACAGTATTTAAGTACTGACCTGAAGTACTAAGTACCAAGAAGAACTAAGTCACCACTGTAGTATCTACTTAGTTTCCCGGTAGGTACTGACGGAGAACAACATAATCGTTGGCAGGAAAACATCCTTCGTCCAGGTTAGTAGGAAATCTTTCCTCCAGACCCACAAGAAGAGCATATACATGAAGTTTAAATGTACCAAATTTAGGGTAAATTGTACCAAAGTAGCACTTTTCTTCCTCCCAGGGATATCCAGAGTAACCGCTAATGGCTCCATGACTCATTTATATTTCTAGGAAATCTAAGACATGAAAACCAGACCTAGGTTTCTGTAAAGCATCAGATACATCATGAAGCTTCTATTTTTTGCGAAAATACATCAAATGTTTGACACTTTCATATTCCGAATTCCATAGAGTTGTCACAGGCCTGATGAGGTGTCTTAAGATATACCTCTTTGATAGCATCTACGGCTTTTGAGCTCTCCCAGAGTACTTGGCAGTGCACTTGGCAAAAGTGGCATAGTACTGTCGCTTACATGCAACATTATTCAAGGCTTTATCAGCATCTTTGGATCTGAAATGGAACACATCTGAAATGAGGGGGAAGTGGGAAATACTCAAAGCATTCTTGCTCATCCGATTTCTAAGAATCTCTCCAACATTTAAAAACGAGAATAAGTCGTTTTAACCTGCTTCATCTTCATTCTCATCGCTATTTACTTGACCCTCATCACTGGAGATTGTCGAAAATTCTCTAAATGCTTTACTGAAATTTGAAGCATTGTCTGTTAATACTCCGCATACAGTTCTTTGAGCCGCAGTTTTATATCTTGCAAAGACAACATTCAGCTGCTCAGCGATTTTGTCGCAAGTATGTGATCTCTTAAAACGTGAACATGCAAGAGCAAAATATTTCCACCTAAGATCTTCGTCAAGCAAATGGGCAATCAAGGGTATATAGTCTGTCGATTCAAGCTCACGAATCATAGCCTTCTGTGCTTGACAGCTGAAATGACCGCATCTGTATCTATTTTTCGGTTAATAAAAAGTGTCCATACAAAACGAAAAACAAATCAACATACTCCATAGTTTCCTGGTTTAAAATTTCTGCTACTTGCGCTATTTCAGAAAAATAGAATCCCTTGTTAGACGTTCGAAAGCGTCGTAGTGAGTATCTTCCCAATGAAGTTGGTATGGAAATTGAACACTTATCTAAAAGTACTCAAGTAACCTCAAGTACTTCTAGTTTTTACTGAAGTACGAATATTAAGTACTGTCGGAATCTGTTTCTCAAGCAGAGTACAAGTACTGAGATTATTTACTTAAGTACTTTTTACTGGAGTATTTCCCAACACTGCATGGCAGTACAGACTTCCGAAATTAAAAGACAATGTGGAAACTATAGGTTTCGAAAGGTCTTTCCATTTCCACCCCAGTATAAATTAAATATAGATGACAAACCAGATATTGTCTATAGATGACAAACTAGATTCTAATGCAACAAAATAAAAGTCCAAATCAGTAACTTAAGAGTTTTGTATTTCATAAATGCTGTTTGGTTTTCATCACAGTAAATATTTAATTGTTTTCAAGGTCTCTATTCGAAACTCTGCAACTAGAGTTACAGTTTGAGGACCTAAAAACACAGTACACAACATAGAGTACAAAAAAACACAAAACACAAAAAAGAGTACACAACATACATGTTTCGTAATGTCCTTCCAATATCTAACTCAACTTGTATCGAAGGGTTTCCAAAATTATTAATTTTGCAAATAAAGTTTAAAATCAGTATAATAATTTTTGGAATTAGCAAACAGAACATGGTCAACGTTCTAGAATAGCTTTTGATCACTATCAAAGGTTGTATCATGGGTTTTTGAAATCATAAATCATTGCCTACGCGTTTCTGTAGGCTTGGCAACGACCAATGAAATGATCTTTGATTCCAAAAAGGTATTGTATCTTAAGTGTTTTTGATGTCACCAATGAAAAATGTAAGACTAACATCGTAATATGAACTTTCAAAAACAAGTCAGTGTTTACTTACAGGTGGCTTCCAGTTTCTGTTGCAGTCTGTATCAAAGTATTTTGTTATTCTTTTGATTTCAGACGTGATATTAATATTACAAATTAGAATTCCAAAATCAAAACATGATGTGTAAACCCACAATCGGTGCTTGATTATCACCAAATGTGATGTTTGAGTGTTTTGTGTGTAAATGATAACTAAAAATATGCAGCTAAAGTTGCAACTTTTGGGTCTTAGCCGTACTCACACATATTTATTTGCAATGTCTACTATAGCTTTAAACGAAAAACTTCTCAATTCTGTAATTATGAACAAAAACACAAAGGAGTAGGTAAATGTCTCGCAAAATGTATTGCATCACCATTAAAACTGGTGTTTAAGAGTTTTCGAAGCCACGAATCACAGTTTGTGCGCCAACGATACTAATAATACCAGAAAAATATTGAAAAAAAACGGTTAAAATATTGAAAACAAACTTTGACGATATAACTGAATTGTAGAAAAAATTCTTAGGCATTGACCTCAATGGCTTTATGATCCCAGCTCTGACAAAGAAAAGATATTTCTGTCCTATATTGATTCAAGTAAAGATTGTTGCAATTATCAGAGTTCCTTATATTTTGAAAATAAGATTAATAAAAGCATTCTTTAATTCCATGACTTAACTCTTCATGTAAGATCTGTTGTTCCGACTCCCACTCCAAACCTCAGCAAACTCTTAGGGTCGCTCCAACATAGTTACACACTCAGAGTGGTTCCTGATTCCCACTAGAACTGATTTT